>CM062634.1:36918112-37195612 GCA_025617555.3 Puccinia polysora
CAAACTGTGATTAAGGTATCCAGGACACAGGTTGAGGAGCCTTTCATTGATTTCCTCTTTGTCAGCTTCAGGATAGAAAAAATCTAGCCTCTTCTTTTTTTCCAAAAAACACTTGTGGGCTTTGTCCTTTAAAGGGTCAAAAAGTGAGTTCTCAAAGATTTTCATCATCTTTATTTTCCAGATTCTGGTACCAAACTGTTCTTTGATAAGACATTTCCAGGGGTTCCAAGTTTGGATCCTACTTCTCCTCTTTTGTTGATAAACCAATCTAGTGGTACTCTTTCAAAGAGCTTGGGTAGTCTCACTGCAAGTATGTCATCAAAGGTGTTCTCAAATGCTTTGGAAAAGAAATGAATAAATTGCCTTTTTTCCAATAAAAATAGTGGTTTCCATCTATCTTGGGTTTTTGACACAAGGGGGTTTTGATTCCATCCCAAAAACCAATGCAACCAGGAAATCCTTTAATCTCCATTACTTGAGATATCTCCTTGCATTCTTTCTTGGTTGGCCAAAAAAGGACTGAGATACAAAAAGATAGGATAGCAATCATGATTCTCTTTGTGTATAAGTCAATGGTCCCATAACCAACTGAGAATAGATTTTATGATTGATGAATTTGTGCTCCATTTCCATTTGATCCCAATATAATAAGGCCAACAGCCAGTTGGATAGCTGGATTGCATTAGGATTCCAAGAATTTTTCTTTAAGATGTGGTGTTCTTCAATCATCTCCAAAATTTTCATGAATGAAGGCAATAAATTTCTGAACAGTTGCTGGAAGCTTAAGTTGGGGGGGAGACAAAGCTTTTGCCTTTCATTCATAGGGCTGAGGAGAGTCTGTCTTCTTGGGACCATGGATTGCTTTTCCAATGGAGAATTCAAAGCTAATCAAGTTGATTTTGAATCAGAGTCTGAATCAGAGTTCAATAATAAAAGATTTTCAGTCAGCTTTTTTATGTTTTGAACTTGTTGCTGGGAATTTTGATTGGACATGCTGAGAAAGATGGTGATGAGATGATGATGATATCTGTATGATTTGATGGAGATGTGAAGCTATGGAGACCAGATTTGTGTGATGAAATGGAGATTGTATTTGTATGAGTTTGCTGAGTTGGAGGTGTGGATGGGTGTTTTTCATGCAATGGAATGTGTGTCATGTGATATCAATGTGTAGCAATGAAGATGTGAAGAAATGCGAATTTGAAGCAATGGAGATGTGAAGCAATGGAGATTAGATTTGTGTGATGCAATGGAGATGAAATTGTCATGAAATTCCTGAGGTGGGGGTTTTGAAGGGCTTGGACAGTGGATGGATGATAATGGTGGGTTTGATGTTTGAAATCCGCCATTTTCATGAAACACATCATCTTGAAATGCACCAGGTAGGGTCCATGCGTATTTCAGAAAACCGCCATTAAAAATGGCTGTTTTCTCCAAAATAAATGGCGTGTTTTGCCAAAAGAAACGGCACATTTTTCCAAAAAAAAAACTGGTGGTTTTAGCCAAAAAAATGGTGGTTTTTGCCAAAATAAATGGCAGGTTTTCTAACTCTGATAATTCCTATTTTGATTTAAAAAAGGCAATTGATTCATTTCTTTTCCAAAGCCTTTGAAAACACCTTTGCTAACAAACTGGCCAAAATTTTTTATCTTTTTGTGTAAATACACTGTGGCACTACAACTTGTTTTTGATAACAACAAGAATTTCATATCCCTCCATGCTGAATTTCCAGGTTTTTGCCACAATTCATATTTTTTTCAATTTGATGTGGATTGCCAAGGAAACAGAGAACTACTTTGAACAAGATCATTACCTTCTGACCAATTCAGCTTATGCTAGCAGTAAATATGTGGTTCCAGCATGCTGCAATTTTTCATCCGATGATCAAGCCAAAACTGATTTCAACTATCATCTTGACCAATAATGAGTTCAAATTGAGCATGCCATATGAGTCCTGAAAGGAACATGGGCCAGCTTAAGGGAAATGCAAAAACAGCTCCAAAATTCCAAAGATACAAAGATCCTCATCAACTGGATTACCAGTTGTGTAATCCTTCACAACCTTCTGGCCAACATCAAAGATGAATGGGAAGAAATATTTGAAGACAATATTTCCAATCCTCCTCAAGTCATCATTTCCTCATCTGGTCCCTACTCTTCTGAAATGAGAGAGCAGATTCAGCCCTCAAATTTGCTCACCGTTATGATTAACATTGTATTTTCAATAGGTGAAAAAAATAATTTCACAGTAATTTCTTTTTTTTTGGTTTTTAACCAAGAATTGTAGACTGACTAGTTCTGTTTTTTTTTTTTTGGTGGACTTAGACCAAACAAAACAAAAATTCCACCTCATACCTCACCACTCACCAAAAAACCCAGCTCACCCCACTCACTCACTGGTCCACTTTGGCTCCCTCCTCACCAATTCAACCAGTCCACTCCTTCCTCCTCATCACAAAACCACCTCACCCACCACCTCCACCTAAAGAACATATTTGACCACAGGATATATGGATATATATATATATATATATATTTGTAATCAATAAGAACCCAGGTGAAGTGGAAATGTGTCCCATATTTTCAGTTCCATATTTTTTGAAGTCACATCCAAGATTTTTCAATTTTTTCAATTTTAAATGTTTTTGGGGAAATAATCAAAATTTTCCAATCAATTTCAAATAATTGAAAAAACAAAAAAATCTTAAAATCAATAAAAAACTTGTCTAATCATATATCAAGAAAATATATTAGGAATATATTAAGTTATAATTGAACCTCATTTCAAGCATGAATAAAATTTGACTCCAAAATGGTTGTAGAATGTTTTAACAAAATTTGTGGGTTGGTTAATTTGGATTTATTGGCATGATTTTTTTTCATTAGAACAGGGTTAAAACTCAGTTGGATATGATTTCAAAAACATTTACAGGCAGGCAAATGCTAGAAAGTGCCTCCATTTTTCCCCTGGTTAAATCAATTCTTAAAAAAATAACCTTTTTCAGCTAAATTATCTCAAGATTCTTGGAATTTATCAGGCTGAAAAAGATACTCCACAAATATCTTTGAATGTACATAAATCAATTTCCATCAAGAAAACTGGCCAAAGTGGCTTTCAAAACACAGAATTTCCTACAAAAACTCTACTAATTACCCCAAAAGACATCTTCCATTTCAACATCTTTACAAAATAAACCATCAATTAACTTCCATTCCCACAGAAAATTCTCAACCAGCTACAGATTACCTCTCATTATAAAAATACCTTCAGCAGATAATTTGGATCAAACTCAAACCAAATAATCTTTCTCAAAAGTTGAAGGCCAATAGAATTTGAAATTTGGCACTCAAATTCAAATTATGATACTTGTTATGGCTGGAAAAGAAATAAATTTAAACTGCTTGGACTATCCAAAAGCTTTCCAGAAACAAACTTTTTCCATTTAAAATTGGATTTGTTTTATCTTAAAAAATATAAAATTCTCCTTATACTTGAAACAGAAGGCTAACCATCTGGTATTTTTTTCTATCTCCTAGAGCCATCTTTGATTGTATATATGGCCCAAGATTTCACCATAGGCTGACACAGGCCAGGGTGGCAGAGACTAATCCAAAATTGTGGAGCTCAGGGAGTAATAGCAGTGGAAGTGTTTACTGGACTTGGCTAGCCATACAGCAAATGGTTGGGAGGGTTAATCTCATTTTTATAATATTAATAATAAGAGCAAGAAGAAAACCAAAGAATCTGTGAGGATAGTTTTACTACAAGATTAGGTGGATATATTTCATAAGGATGGAAGGAAATAAAGAATTGGAGTGATACAGCTATGTTTAATAGTATCTACAAGGATTGAAATTTCTTATTTGTAAAATATTTGTGATGTGCTTCAGAAGTGTAAAGATTCTAATGGGTGAAAATTGAACTGGTTCTGATCTGGTGACAAAAGCCCTTCCCCTACTGAACCAGTTGATTTTGTATTTTCCTGAGTGTTAATTTTAATGCTTGATTCAAGTTGACAAAAAGGAAAGATACAATAAATTTTAAAATGGACTTTTTACCAGTCTTATGATAATTTAAACTCTTTCAAAACATCCGAAAATCTCTGAAACTCTTCTGAATTGGTTGAAGGTTTTCATTGAAATTATTCTTTGAAGCCTTGGAAACTCTCAATTCTCTCATTATTTTATTCTTAACTAACCTTTCTATTTGTTTTATTCCTCTATGTATCAATTGTATGTTTACTCATATTTTTATCAAAACCTATAAAATTTACATACATTTATTTCATGCAGCCAAGAACATCTGCAAGAACTAAAGCATTATTTATATATATATATATACTTCTAAAGCTTCTATCATTTCAGTTTATGGTTCTCCACATTTCCTATTAACTAAATTCAGTATATCCCTTAAAAATTTAAATTCAGACTCATTGGCTCTCAGATGGTCAGTTTAGTTTTGGATTATTTGGATTGTTTTATCATGTTGTTTTTGAATACTGTCTCAATTTTGACTCAAGATGTTAAAGTTATGGAAAACATTTTCAGGAAATTTAATAAGCAATGGGGTTATATCATCAGAATCTAATTGTGATAAACTTTCTTCCATTTCTGGGCTAGAGATATTATGTTGTCCCAATCTTTTGGGTTCCTCAACTTTTGATGATTTGAGGACCTCAACTTTTTGGGTTCCTTTCCCTTTAATTTGGCTAGTTGATCCCAAGGGTTCCATTTTTTTACATATTTCTCTACTTCTTCTCTGGGAATTAATTTCTGCAGGGCTATTTGAGAGGATTTGGGCCATAAAATAGCCTTTCTCATGGCTGCTGGGTCCTCATGCTCTTGGGCCAGCTTGCATGCTTCCCAATAACTCACATGATCCTTCACCAGATTGTTTGTCTTGGACTCCTAGGCCAAGTCCGGCCTGGGAGGCGTAGGAGGAGGGGTAGCTTTGCGGGACAACTGTCTGGGCGAAGGACTCATCTCCAACAGTTTGTGGGTTGAGTTGGCGGGCGCGGGTGCTGGCAGATTTCGCGGCAATCAAGTTGTTGGTTTGAGCCCCCTCATTGGGCTTGCTAGGGGAACTTGTGCAGGCGTGCGTTCCTCCAGGAAGAGGTCCATAGGACAGGGATTTTCTGTTTGCGCCTTTGTTTGGCCTGTTTTGCAACATTGTACAAAAATGAGTATAGGTTTTTGTCAAAACTTGGCAAAAAATGATAAAAAAATAAAAAAAGAATTTTTATTTTAATTTCAAATTAATTTGTCCTTATTTAGACTTGAATTCAATGGTACAAAGGCTTTGTTAGGGTTGAAGGAGTCCTTGGTGGGTAATTCAATGGGGTCTTTGTGGGTACCAATGAGGTCTTGGCTTAAATCTAAAGGTCTGTGGTGAGAACTGTTTTCTAACAGATTTTTCTCAATAAAATCCGCAAGTGAAAAGGTTCTTTCCACTGCTAAAAAGGTAAAAATAAAATCTGAATTTTTTTTGGTTTATTATAATTTATTAATTTTTATGAATTTTTTTATTAATTTTTGATTTTTTTTCAATTTTTTCAAAAAAATATAAAAAAAAAATTTGAGGTTACTTTCTTTATTTTCTTTATCTTTGTTAAAGAAAAAAAGTTTTATCTGTTATTTCTTCCAGGCCGTCTTTTTTCCTGAGTAAAGAATTAAAGTTTAAAGTCTATCAAGTTCTGATTCTTTATCATTTAAAGCTTGTTGTTTTTAATGGTTTAATTTTGCTTGTTGTTGCTCAGGAGATATGATAACAGGCACAAAATTATGGATTCCCTCTTCTTTTCTCTGTTTCAGAAGATTACAATAATAATTGATTAATTTCCTGTTGGGCTTGAGATCCACTGGAAGAATAACAATGTAAAAATAATAAATATTTTTACTTATATTTACACAGATTATCTGGTCCAAAGAAATTAATTAATTGAATATTAATTATTCAAGGATTTTTCCTGGGCAGACCCCAAGTTTTCAGTTTACTGATACCAGGGAATTTTTCATCCTTTAGCTAAAGAAAGTGATATTGGTGTTGGAATAATAATAATTCCAAGAAAATTACATGAAATGCTCAAATGGTTGATTCAGAAGCAAGTGAAAAGTTTGAGTGGTTTGGTTGGATTAAATTGATTTAAATATAGTTTTCAAGAGGGGCCACAGTTTATGCAAATAGGGGATCTTTATTGGATAACAAACTCTCTTCAAGGGGCTCTTTTGAACCGTTTAAAGACCTTGGGACAGTGAGGTTGTAAGTGATTGCTCAAAAGGGGTTTACTCAAGGGGATTTGGTGGACTGGCTGACTCACAGCACTTATTCCTGGAGGCAAGGAGGAAAAAAATTACTAATTTAAGCAGACACTCCAAGGAACTTGCAGAAATTCACGGTTGAAAGGCTCTCAGGACAATTTTTGGGGATATTGCTGATATTCTTCAATGTAATTAGAAATGGGTTTAGAATTAATAATTATACTATCAGACTGAGGCCATAAATCACTTTTTTATCTTAAATAAACACTTGATTACAGATACAGATGGCAAGGGGTCTGGATTGATTACTTAAAAATTACTTGGGTTTAAACCATCTAAAAGGGGTTTTTTATAGACTTTTCTGGGGTAATAAAAATCTTCTCAGGGAACATAGAGAGGGTTGTGCTTGTGTGCTGAGGCTGACTGGCTAACCAGGGCTATTTTGTCACGTAGTCTTGGTGCTGTCAGCTGGCTAGCTTTGCCTGTGTCATATTTCTATGTGAAATAGTTTTCAGAAGGTATTAAATACTAATTTGTTCTTTTTATGGTTCATACATATTTCCTTATTTTGTATTACTTCCTTTTGAGTGGCATAAGTAGAAGTGGGTATTTCTAGATTCTAAGCCATCTTCTGCACAATTGGTAACTTTCAATAATTTTTTGGTAGACTTTTTGGTGTGTTTTGTGGTTCATAGAGATTTGGCAATCTTATATTTACGTGACAACCTTCATTATTGTTTCTCACAATTGAATTTCTCTAATGTTTTTATTTTCATATTTTTATTCAATTTTCTTAGGTTTCAAATATCTCTGTATCTGTCAGTAAACTTGTTACATATGCATGATGTATGCATGCAAGTTGTAGCATGTTACTGCGGTACCTGGCGGTTGGAATTGGCACAACTGCTGTTGACGCGCGCAGGCTTGACAGCTGCGTGCAGAAATCCATTGTCAGTCATTTTGCATGAGGGTTTCTTGAAATATGCCTAATTATTGGGTGTCAGGCGTTTGTACCCTTGCTATATGAATGCAAGGCTGCGCGTGGGAATTGTGTCATAACAAAAATTGGCCTGTAACTCCTAAAATATACACAACACCTCAATTCTGATTGAATTTTAGGTGTGAAACCTATATGTGGCATAATGTGTGAAATATTAAAATGGCAAAAAAGTGCCATAATGGTGCCCTGGTTTATTTGTCTTTTTCTTGTGGAATTATTTAAAAATGTCAGCTTCCAACTATTGCAGAGCAAGCTGCAAAAGTAACAAAAATAACATAAAAATAATAATAATACAATTAAACTATAAAGGAGTAGGAAAACCATAAATATTATTACAGAAATGGATCCTCCACCCAAAATTAGGTAGTGTCACTCACTGATCCCACCCTTGAAATCCAGTTTCTTATATTTTTACATACTTAAGGAAAGAAAAACCAAAATACTACGGCTCCATTATTGAGCTTTTTGGCCAATTAAATATTTCACACACATTTTCACCTATAGGTTTCACACCTAAAATTCAGTCAGAATTGAGGTGTTGTGTATATTTTAGGAGTTACAGGCAGAAATGTGTTTTGTCACAATTCCCCCACGCAGCCGCGGCAGCCAATGCACCTGCGCGCGGCTGAGATATAGCCCTGTCACTTGGTTGAGGTTGTGTACGCAGCCCCGGGCCTCTGACAAGTACGCAGCCGCGGGACTACAGGTTGACAGAGTGACAGGCGGCCTGAGAGGCTCAGGTACCGCGTAAAACTGCTACAAAATACACGGGAACATTCTAAATATTTAATAAATGTTCCCGTGCATAGTAGACAGTCTAAAAATACATAATATTATATAAAAATACATAAATAATCCTTATACGTATTTTTTATTTAATATAATTCAAAGTACCAAGAATGTCAAAAATAAGACAATGGCAACTTCTAAAAATATATTAAAATACTTTGATATACTTTTATGGAAATTTCTAGACATCAATATCTTTGTCAAATACTAAGAAAACTAATTATGTAAAAATATTACATGAATTCACATGACTTATATTTTTAAGTAATTCTCTTAGTAAATCAACTGGAACTCGAAAATAAGGAGTAAAATCAATATTATGAATTTTACTCCAGTTATATAATACATAATGAGAACTTACCTGAAATCAAGATGTCCGTAGAAATGTCTATTTATATAATTATTAAATTAATGGGAACATTTACTAAGGATAATTAATTAAATAATACATAAATAGGACAGATTACGTGTTATTCCCACGTCCTAATGTCTATTATAAAGTGGAATAATTCCCATACACTGAGGAATTAGATGCTACCCGTGCTATAGCACCAAGAACACATGACAGGCTACCCCTGGTTACCCTGCTAGCTTTGGTGTCTGTCCCTTTGAGCACCTACAACCCTCAGAAGGACAATATTGGGACTCCAAAAGCTATAAATAAAGAGCTCTTTTGAGGATATTGATGGGCAGAGACCCAGTTATATTCATATCCAGAAACTGTGCCAAGGTAATAAAGTACTTATAAAAGATAAGTAAGTGATTTATGTCAATTTCTGATCAATAAATATCCGTCCTCAACCTCTTTTTATCAATTAAAACTGCTGAACAACCTTATAACCCCAGTATACAGGTTTAACACATCAGTACACGTCTCAAACAGATACCCAAAGGATTTAATAATATACCAGTAAGTTTTATTATCCTTTCTCTGTCGTGGTGGCTTGGCTACAAGGCCCTGCCACTCCACTGTGTATTTTATATACATCTTATCTTTGGGTAAAATTTTCTTTAAACTATAGAGCCCAAAGTAACCAGGACTATGTGTTTTCATACTGAAATCCCTAAAGAGAGGTGTTAAAGATCCCCCATATAATTGTGGCCCCTCTATAAAAATAGTTACTAATCAATCTATTCATATTGATTTAAAACAATAAACAATAACCAAACCACTTAACCTTGCAATAAGCTTAATCCAAATATTTTACGGATTTTTGCTGCATTTATTAAAGAATGTATTTATTATTATACTATCACCTCTGTTAGCTAAAGGATAGCAAGGGTCTTGGCATCCAGGAGGCTGACAAAAAATATAAGGAGTTGGAATTCAAGGGTGGGGTCAGTGAGTGACCCTACCTATTTTTGGGTGGGGAATCCATTTTATATGTGGATTCCCCACTACTTCTAATTGTATTATTTATTTTCTATTTTTTGATCTGCTTTGACAGGTTGCTCTGGTCAACTAGCAAGCTGAAACAAATTTAGTTGTGTGGAATCCCACATGCCACCGCACTGCGGTGAGCCAAAAAAAAAAAGGAATGAAATGGTACTAACATAAACCATAAACTAAATAAACCTTCCAAAATACATAAATCAACCAAACAATCAAAGAATGTTCACTTTTTGGTTAAAAAAAAACAAAAAATTAATAAATAAATAAAAAAAACTGGTACTATCCAAAGGACTAGCCCTAAAGTAAGAAGACCCAAAAGAACAAAAGGAACTGGACTAGCCCTGAACTAAAAACACCCCCAAAAAAGACAAGTAATGTGACAAGCCCTAAAGTAAAAACACCAAAAAAATACAAGTAACTTGACAAGCCCTCAAGTAAGTTCAACTTGAATAGCCTAAAGTAATTGGGCTCAAAGGTTAAAGAAGTATTTTGACCAGCCCCTAAGTAAAAGTGCCAAAAAAATGCAAGTCTTTTGACCAGCCCTAAAGGAAAAACACCAAAAAAAACAAGTTCAAATTGTGCTAAGCTAATCCCATCCCAAGCTTAAAATAAGTTCAGCTTGTTATGGAATCAGCCCAACACAAGTTTAACTGAATTACCATTAAACGCCAATTCAAAACACTCTATACAATGATGTCAACTCAAAACACTCATCATAATGATGTTCAAAATTTGATAACCCTTTATATTAATAAAAATCTTTAGCTGCATTAGAATTAAAATTTAGATTAAATTAAATGATGAAATAAAGCCAAAGTCTCTTGCAATCTAGAATACATTTTCAGTTGATATTTGAGATGATCAACCCAACCAGAGGCTTTTTTAGAAATAAAGGAACATGGTTTTGCTACAATGGGCTCCCTCAAGTACAAATAGAACCCAGTGGTTATTTTTTACAAAGGAAATGAATTTTGGATCTGATTGATCAGTAACACCATTGTTTCATTGGAGTATAAGTATCACATGACTCCAATGAAATGAAATATATAGGTTTTGAATATGTGTCTGCTATGATTTGACCCATATCTAATTTAGCCATCCATTTTGAGGAGGGAATCTTTTCATTGATGCCTTCAACATCAAGTATTTGTTTAATCTTTTTAACCTCCTTTGCACCACCAAGCCTCTTGATGTAGCATGCTTTATTTTTCTCTAATGTTTCAATCATTTCCTTCCTAACTTTAAACCAACAATTTTCTTCATAACCAAGAGATTTAGCAGGGAATCTAAATCCACCATTCCCATCTCCAATTGGATCCCAAACCTCACCCAAGAACTTATGGAATTTCTTTGGTATTTGATTGAGGTATTTCATGTTTGGTTCCTATCATGAAAACTAACTTAGTATTAATTTCTCTAATAAGATCAATTAAATGAATACTCACAAAGGATGACCTTCTGGTTCAGCTTTGCTGCACATTCTCTTCCTCTGAAGAGGATTCTGATCCCAAATTAAGTGATCCCAATTAAATTTCAGTCTATTCCTCTGAACTATGAAATTCAGATCCAGATTCTGCCGACTTTTACTGACAATTCATCATTAGTTAGTAACCAAGTTCATTGAACCAAAAAAATGAACATATCCCAAAAGAAAAGACTTACAATCTTTTGTCTTTTGTTGTTTGGAGCCCTTCTAGTCCTTTTTCCCCCTTTAGTTGTTTTTCAAAATTCTCAAACCAAGGTGGTTCTTTCCACATATCTGTCAATTTTGACCTGCCCTTACTTGATTGTAAGACTTTAGGTTCAAGTTTTGGCTTTGATAGATACTTTTTAATATTCTGAATTATATACTAAAATAGGCCAATTTGCTCATAATCTAGAGATTCCAAGATCATTGCATTCACTTTTTCACATAACTGAGGAATTCTTAGCATTTGATTGATATTGCACTGGAAAAATTCAAAATTATTAACCATTAGTGAATTAGGATTCATTAATCAAAAAGCATTAATCAAAAAGCATTAATCACATAGTGATTTTAAAAATCCAACTTTAACAATCCAACTTAAGCCAACTTACAGAACTATAACTGCAACGTTAATAGTCCAACCTCCACTGAGGATGAACATCTTTGGGTACCACAGATACTCTGAATGCTAGACAGTCACCTATTTGTTGGGAGCAGGGCAAACCCATAGTCTTCAAATATGACTTGGTGCACACTTCACCATCATGATCACGTTTGAATTTCTCAAATTTTTCCCTAATAACATGAATTTCCTCTAAAGACAATTTTTAACCCAATGGTAACAGTTCATGTGGAAGACCTGTCCCTAACTTAATTCAATAGTTATAAAGTGACGCATGAACCAATTCAATTTGATTCAAAACTTTTCTATCAAGGCTTTTCCAAACATCCAATAGATTTCCCAAAGACTTTTCAAGGAATCATTTGAGAGTTGCATGGGCCCCTTCAACCCAAGATGTTGTATTGTTTCCAGAATATTGGTTTATACAAGTACACACTGTTACAAACGTCTCTTTTCTAGAGAAAATTTCATTTTCCATATACTAAATTAAATCCTTGTAGTCTTTCAAGAAAACTTATACAAGTCAAAAGGTCAGATCACAAAACTAGGAAGAATAAGAAACAATGATTTGGAACTACTCTTAGTTCCATATCATTGACCATTGCCTCCTTCTTGGTCTTTGAGGAACCATACTGTTCCCACAGAGTCATAAAGCTTTTAAATCCTTCAATGTCATTCACAAAGAATGCTTTACATTTTGCTTGTATGTTTTTAGAAAAGTGCCAAGTGCAACATTGTCTTGATGACTCAGGGAAACTAGATCCAATAGCACCAATCAGATCTTTTTCATTGTCCGTCACAAATACTTTTAGAAGTCTCACAGGATCATAAGCCAACTCCTTTAATGCATTTAAAGACCAACTGCAGAACTCAAATGTTTCTTTTTTTATAGGAACAAGAGCTTTTGTGAGAGTTTACCAATTGGCTTTCATTCCTACAACATGCAATGGTGGGGTTTTGTACTTATTTGTCTTATAAGTACAATCCAAAATAGCAATATGATGGAATTTTTTTGAAAGCTTTACTTCCCCAGGAAGTGCTAAGTACAAGGCCTCCAAGTGACCCTCTCCACTGAACTTTGACAAGTGAATACAACTTCTTTCTTCAAGCTGTTAATAGAGTACCTCCATAACACTTTTACCCTTTAGTTCTGCAAGTGTTACCTTCCGCTTAGTGCTATAGATTGTTGTTCAACAACATAATCCCACCCATCAATCTTGCTCAATTTTCTCTTAGGTTGTAACCTATTGAGCCCATTTTTCATGCCCTCCTTAAGTAAATCCAAGGCTTTCCGAGAGATTCTCCTCAGTTGAGGATGCACAGAGGGATTTTCAGATGGTTGATGGTTATGTTTCATTTCTTCAAAGGAGATTTTCCATGAGGGGTCTGCCTTTGTGCAACTTGCATGGATTAAAAACTTGCACCCAACCTTCCTTGTGTGAGTTTCTCTAGAACTTTTGGTAAGAAGTTTTCCTGAATAGGAACCATGTCTATCACAGGATAAATCCTCATATTGGTCATGCTTTGAGTTGGAAAACTTTTAAAGCATAACCATGCTTCATTGCCCATGTTTGAAAATAGTTTTGTGCCTCTTCCCTAATAGTAAAAGCTCTCACAGGAGGTGGTTCAAGTGGATCTGACATAGTTACATAGTTATATTGATGGCATGCACTCCATCAGTTTCAATCAAATTAAATACAGCAAAGATCATTAACATAAAATTTCCCTCAAAAACAGAGTTTAAATCCCACTGTGAGACATTTTGTTCCTCAATTGTTGCCCTTGATGAGGATGCAATTGGGGCTTCCAATGTTTCATTACCCAAATCCTTTTTTTCTTTTTCCAAAGCTTTGTTGATGGAACTATCAATGTAGACCTTCCACGCAGCCATGTCAGAAGAGGGAGGGCTTTCCAGTGTTCCCATGCAAAAAAATTCAATGGTATACTTCAGTAATCCATCCAACTTTAAATCAAAAAAACAAACTCTACTCACTTTGAGTTGAGTAGAGAATTGTTTGTAGAATTTTTTATGATTTCAATTTTAACTTTAATTTCACTTTGGTTTCACTTCAGATTTTCTTTGGGATTGCTAGGTGTGAAAAAACAGTCCCACAAAGTATGTGTTGATCCCAAATTTGGGTTTCCAAACCCACGTGTGGTCCAGAGGGGGCCCAATATTCTGGCACAACTTCCGGTGGGTCACACAGCTCCTACACAACCCCCTGGGGTTTGCGCGCTTTTAAAAAGGTCCTTTGTAGTCATTCAAGGGCCCTGACAGCACATTTGAGCCATTTAGGGCCCTACACAACTACCACACCTTTTGAGCTGTGAATTTAACATCTCCAATCAACAAATCACATATAACTACTCAAAACAACTCAAACAATCCTATTCAAAACTCCACACCCACTGAATCAACCCCCCCTGAATCCAAAAAATAAATCAAAAATTAAAAAAAATCAATTCTTTATAAAAAAGACCCATCTCAAAATCAAAATCCCAACAGAAAAATGTCTGAACAACATGTCAACCCAATTTTACTATCTACCTCTTCTGCTTATTCTTCTGCTCCACAATCTGACTCTGTTGCTTCTCCTTATAATCATTCAACCAATTCATATCACCCCCATGATTCTACCCCAGTGCCTCCTCCACCTGAATTATCATATCATTCAAAGGGGGAACTTGTGGATGCTGTTCAAGAGTGAGCTAAATCCCATGGATATGCCATTTCCACCAAAGTTTCCAATAAAAAAGATCAAAGATATACTTACCAATGTGAATAATCTGGGGAATATAAACCCAATTTGTGTAGCAAAATACTTTTATCAACTAGAAAAACAAAATTTCCCTTCAAATTATCTGGAAGATTTTACAAAAGTTATAGTCTTTGGGAAATAAAAATCCAATGCCCTGATAACAATAATCCACCAACAACTGATGCATCCACCTGTCCAGTTTATAGAAGGATTCAGGTTGATCAAGAGTATATGGTCAATTATTTAATTAAAGCTGGGTTTCCTCCCCTTAAAATTCTTGATTCCTTAATGAAGTCCTCCAATTCTCCTTTTTACAAAAATTTTAGTACAATCTATGAAAAAAGATTAAAAATTCAAAAAGAAAAGCTTGAAGGTAAATCACCCATAGAATCTTTAATAATGGAATTAAGAAAATATTCTTTTAAATATGAAATCAATGAAAAAAGGGTGATGAGAAATTCACAACTCCCCATTGTGTGGGATTTGTGTTGGTCCCTACATGGTCCAATGGACGCATGGGGGCCCATACACGCGTCCAAAACGCGCTTGCAGGCATTTTGGACACGTCTACACGCGCCCAAGGGGCTGTCTCAAACACGCGCAACCCCCTGTACACAGCGGATTCAAGAAGTGTACCCCTGTACAGAGCGGGATTGAGCCATCTCCAAATGGGTTACAGCCACGTATGGCCCCCTGGGGGCCGTGCCCAACTTTTTGGGTCCCCCTGGACCACATTTGGTTTTCATCAACCCAAATTGGGTATCAAAGAATACTATGTGGGGCTCTTGGACCACATCTAACAATTATAAAGTGACACTAAAGTGAAAGTAAATTGAAATCAAAGTGAAACTATAGGAAAATGCAAATAAACATCCCACAAAATTCATCTTTCCCAAATTGAAAGTGAGCAAAGTTTGGTTCAATTGAAATTTGGATTGAAAACTGAAGTACCATTGCATTTTTGTGCATTATGGGAACAGTGGAAAGCCCTCCTTTTAACATGCCCACTTTCAACGACTACATCAGTGCAATGAACAAAGCTGCAGAAACAAAGGATGCGGTTAATGAATCATCCCAAGCCCAAATTTCATCCTCATCAAGGGTGACAATTGAGGAAAAAATTTTTTCAGAAATGGACATGACCTCTGGTGGTGAGTAAAATTTTATGTTACTTGTCTTTGGATTGTTTAATTTGATTGAAACTGGAAACTGATGGACTGTATGCCATCAATATAACAATTTAACTATGACAGACCCATTTCAACCACCTCCTGTGAGAGCCTTTCCTACTATGGAAGAGGCACAAATTTATTTTCAAAAATGGGCAATGAAGCATGGTTATTCTTTAAAAGTTTTCAATTCAAAGTGTGACCAGTATGTAGATTTATCCTGTGATGGAAGTTGTTTTTACTCTGGGCAATTGCTCACCAAATGATTGAGGCAAACATAAACAAGGAAGTTTGGGTGCAAGTATTTAATCCATGAAAGTTGCACAAAGGGGGACCCCTTGTGGTTTATCTTCTACAAGAATGATAAACATAACCATGAACCATCCCCACACCGCTCAGGGCATCCTCACCTGAGGAGAATCCCTGGGGTAGCCTTAGAAAATCTATAAGAAGGCTTGAATGATGGGCGCAATACACTTCAACTCAAAAGAAAATGGAGCATGATGAATTTTCAGCTCGCTACTATGTACAGAGCAACCTGTCAGAGCAACACAAAACTATAAAAATAATAATAGCTAAATTAACAAAAGAAGGAGTGAGAAATCTATAAAAATTATTAAAGAAATGGATTCCTCACCCAAAATTAGGTAGGGTCACAAACTGACCCCACCCTTGAATTCCAAGTCCTTTCATTTTTAAAATAATTAAAAAGAAAAGTACTAAAAATTATAACACCAGTATGGCACTTTTTGGCCATTCTAATGTTTCACACGTGTTTTCACGTATAGGGTTTGCACCTAAAATTCACTCAGAATTGAGGTGTTGTGTATATTTTAGGAGTTACATGCTGAAATGTGTCATGTCACAATTCCCGCGCGCAGCCCGCATCATTACATATCCCTACGTACTCGTAGTAGCAGATTCCCGCGTACTAGAGACCCAAGCGCAGCTAATTCTGCCACGCACGCAGAAGATCCTACCCCGCGCGCATCTGTACTGAATGATCCCCGCGTCTGGATCTGTCTTGACTAATCTGACAACCAGGTACCGCTCAGAAGAGCTCCAACCTAGTTAGAGTTGCCTAGAATATGTAACAAGTTGACATATGCATTAGTAAAAGTCTAAAAAGATCAAAACTTAAATAAAATTAATGAAAATTAAGTTTAGAACATGTTTAATAATAAATCAAAGATCAAGGATTACCACGCAAATCACTGACTCTGATCTTTGAAGACCATGAAAAACTACAAGGAGTGTTCATAAAACTTATTAAAAATTAAATACCTGATCAGCAGATGATGGAAAATCAGTAAACATCCACATCTTCCCGCTTTAAAGCAATACCAATAGTACAAATGAAGGATGAGCACAGAATGATCAAATTTACGCTATAACAGATTAACAGATCCTTTGGCTAAAAAAGTACAGAATTCCAGCAGATCTAAGGTCAGCTGATTGACAGCACCAAGTGGACGTGCCAATCTTTCCCTGACTGGCTTGCCAACCTCAGCCCACGAGCAGAACCCTCTCTAAGTTCCCTGAGAAGCTCAAAATCACCCCAAAAAGGTATTTATACAGACCTCTTTGGATCCATTATTCCAGAATCAGTTTACCAGGAATTATTATTATCAATCAGACACCATGTCATTGTTAGTCAAGTGCTTATGAAGAGTCTGAGCAAGTGATTTATGACCAAGTCTGTAGTATTATTATTCATTTCTTAAAACCAATCAAACCTTGAAGTTTAGTCAGGCAACCCACTCCATCAGCTCTGAAACCCTTCCTGTTATTGCAGGATTTTTGTGATAAAGTGCTCAGAGTGAGTGTTTCCCTTCCTGTCTAGGCCAGTGTGCTGTGATGCCTGGCCATTAGTGGAATAAGCCCTTTCTAAGGCACCCATCTTCATTCCAAGGTTCTTAAACTGCCTAAGGAGGCCCCTTGAAGAGAGGTTGCTTTGTCTGTAAAGATCCCAAGTATTATAATACTGTGGCCCCTCTTTTATATAAATATTGAAAACCTTTTATTACCAAACCAATTAAACATTGCAACTGCTCTTATTAAATTATTTATTTGAGCCTCTAAGCGTTTATTTTTGGAATAATAATTATTATTATTATTCCAGTATTTTTATCACTCTCTGTAGCTAAAAGACTGCAAGGTTCCTGGTATCAGAGAGCTGACATAAATGGTGGCAAATATGTTGATGAACAAACAATCTATGACACTAAGCGTAAGGGTTTAGGGTTTTGGTGGCAGTAAAGAAGTTGAAAAGATAGAAAAAATACTTGATATCAATGATATCAAGAAAATATTACATATTCAAAAAGGCTTTCAAAGTTTGATATGGGTCAAATAATAGCTGATACTTATGAAAGACAAATATGTTTCATTTCATTGGATTCATGTTGTACTTTTACTCCTATGAAAGTGGGGGTAAAAGAAAAATCAGATCCTATGTTCATTTGTTTTGTTCACAATAACCAATGGGTGCAGCTTGTACTTAAGGGAGATGTCATTGCAATCCCTCCCATAGTTTCCAAACGCGATTCCATGGTTTCTCAAAAAGCAGCTTGTTGGGTTGATAAACTCAAAGATGAACTTGAGTTGCATTCTGACTTATAGATTCATTTCATCATTTGGGTTTGGATTCTGATGCTGATCTTGTAATTTTCTTAATATAAAGGGTTATCACATTTTTAACATCATTATGTTGATTGTTTTGAGTTAAAATCATTATGATGAGTATTTTGAATGAGATTTTATTTTTAAGTCAATTCAACTTGTGTTGGGCTGATCTCATCACAAGCTTAACTTGTAGTTAAGCTTTTGATGGGATCAGCTTAACACAAGTTCAAAATGTTTTTTTTATTTTTATACTTTAGGGCTGGTCAAAAGACTTGTATTTTTCTTGGCACTTTAACTTTAGGGCTTGTCAAATGACTTCTTCTATTTTTGGGCCCTTTTACTTTAGGTATAGTCAATTTGGAAGGCAAAAGTCTGGTTGTCTTCATTTTTTTTGTTGTTTATTTTTATTTATTTATTTTTATTTATTTTAATTTTTTAATTTTTTTTAATGGGGACCACCAGACTTGTAGTTGTGCCACAAGGCTAAACAACTGAATTTAAGCTTTTAGTTTTTCCATACATCTACACGACTGCATTTTAGCTGTGTAGAGCTCCACACAGCTCATATGTAGTCGTGCGGACACCACATGGCAGTCTCAGGCCGCATGGAGTACAGCCCAACCACACTCAAGCCGTGTGGAGCTCTACAAAGCTCAAATGTAGCCGTGTAGCTGTGCCACACAGCTCAAATAACTTGTTTAAATGGCTCATTTGAGCCATGAATTTATCATCACCCATATTCAAAATGGTCATATTAGTTCTTTATTCATTTCTCACCCAGATTATATCAAATTAATCAAACTCTTTCCATCAGTATTAATGATGGAATTTACCTATAAAACCAACAAATTTTACATGCCTCTTCTTCACATTTTTGTTTTCAACAATTGTGCCATAAAATTCTCTATTGGTTTCTGTTTCCTCTCCCAATAAAGAAAGAAAGACTATAAATGGGCCCTCCATCAACTTCATGAAATATTAAAACATGAAGAACCAAAATTCATTGTGACTGACAAAGAGAAAGCCCTGATTCACGCCATTGAAACTGTATTTCCAAACTCTCATCATTTACTTTGTGTCTTTCATATCTTTAAAAAAATTTGAACACATTGTAGAAAATAATTTGAATCTGAAGAATAATGGATTATATTCAGGAAAAACTGAAATATGCTGGTCATATCCAAATCTTACAATGATTATCAAGAAGATTTTACCAAAATGAATGTAGTCTGGAATACCCCTACTTCTGACTACCTTTCTGGCAACCAGCTTCCTCTGAAAAGAAAATTTGTTCCACATGCTGCAAAAAAGCACCTGCATTTTAGAAATACCAGCACATCTAGAATAGAAGGGCTTCATTTTTATTTCAAAAAATTTATCAAAACTTCTTCTGGTTCATTTTCTGATGTAGTTCACCAAAGATATCATTTAGTTGCAATTAAACTCCATGAAACTTTCATTTAAACTTCTCAGAAAGACTTCAAGAAGTTTATTGATCTCCCATATTGTGTTGAACACCTCTTGTGAAAAATCAGACACTATGCTCTTAAGATTGTGCATTCCTTTCACATTTCAGCAGAAAAATTAACCACCTTTTCTGATTGTGATTATTCTTATTTCATTGAAATTCCCTGGGTACAGAAAGTGAGGAAGGCGGATCTCAAGAAGCAGAATTTTTTCCTTGATAATTTCCATCCCTAGTGGCATGTCAAACCTCCTTTTGAAGTATGTTTTATTTTCTTGGAGAAAAAAATAATTCCAAAATTGATTTCTGAAGTTTTTCCTTTTTTTGGAATTATTCATAGCTTTCTGAGTAGGTTTCATACCAAAATTCTCAATCATATCATGAATTACCTTCCCAATCAACCAGAATACATCAGTTTCAGAATGAACTCTTGAATTAATTCCTGAAATTGCACCCAGGGGAAAAAAATATTTTTACCTTGGAGAAATGATGAAACTGCTAAAAGGGAAGTATCAAATGACTCCCATTCAAGAAGCCCTATCAAAGGAACAAAGGAAAATTTGTGGAAGACCCAAAGGAGCCCCCAATGACAGAAAAATATTTTCTCAGCATTCATATAAGAGGGATCCAACTGGGTTTGAATATGTTGAAGTAACTAAGAGAAGAGGAATACCAAGGAAGCACCAAGTGTTTAATTCAATGGTTAGTTTTTTTCTTTTTTTGGTTTTTTATATCTTTCTTTTGGATGGATTTTAACAGCATAGGGTCGGAAATAGGTTTTCTCTAATTTCAGACTCTGAGAAAGAGGAAAGGAAAGGAAGACCATGAAAAGTCCAAGGGAAAAAAGAAACAGGAATCAGAGGAAGAGGTGGTTTTTTGTAATTAGGCTAAAGTTGTACTTTAAACAGGAATATTTTATAACAGAAGAGAAATTGAGTTGATAATAACTCAAAGAGCTTTAGTAATTGGATATAATAAAAGACAGTTAGTAATATTCTTTCTGGTTTGGGGGATCAGGATTTTTTTTCTATTTTCCATTGATTGCAATATTTTCATTTTTAACTCAGAGGTCAGGAACCATCATTAATAAGATTGTTTTTTCACAGAATTTAAGTCCTGGGACTTTGTAGAGGATCAACAGCATAAAATAACATGATTAAGATTAAGATTCTTCTTGGCCTCCAGGCCATCCAATCTTTGCTCCCACAGCCAGAGCCTCTGAAACAGAAAAGGGGAATATATTTCTGAATTAATCTTGCTTTATGGTTCACTTATGAAACCTTGTTTTGGGGGATGAAGGTCCCAAAAGTGTCTTTTTCATGTTTTGATAATTCTAAAGTGGTGGAAATTGATAAAGTCAGTATTAATTGTTTTTTTTTTCATTTCATCTTGAACAATACTCATCCCTTTTTCCTTAGAAACCATACAAAAATTTCATTTTCCCAAAGACAGCCGTACCAAAAATTTCACATGTTCAAGATGTCATGGGTGATTGGAACTGTGGGTTTAGGTCAGTAGCAGGTAATTTTGGCCATAAGTGTGAAAATTGGAGTTGCGTACATCATGAAATGGAAATAAACTCTCTCTGTTAGGATGAGAACTTCATGGATCAATTCTGGGAAGAAAATTTTGAAAAAGAAAGAAAGCATCTCAACCACACCTCTGGACCAGCCCCTCAAATTTAATGCATGAAATTCCCTTGCCATGGTTCCCTGCTTTCAGATACATCAAAAAAGCCATTGGTAGTTTTATCTAAGTTGATGCCATCAAATTTTTTGACCCTCAATTCCCCTCCAACTGCCAATTCTCAAAGATCTCCCATATTTTTAATTATTTTGGAAGATTTTTAGCACATAGTTTCTTTCCACTATAATTCTTAACTGTGGCAAGCTCCGCAATGAGATCCCCTATGGAAGGCTTTTGCTAGCAAGGAATCGCAAAAAGTGGAAGATTTGATTCATAATAACTTTTAACTTGGTTTAAATATTTTTTTCCTGGTATTAAAAATATTAAAATCATAAAAATTGATCACAATTGAATTATTTTTCTGTTTTTTTTTTCTCAATTTTTCATGTTTTTTTTTTTTCCTCATTGATAGAGCAAAAAACAACACACTTGGGCTTTCAATTATTAATTCTTTGGGAAAGGATAAGCTACAAAAAATCCCCAAATATTTTTTTTGGGTCCTTTGAAATTCTCACTAAGAAAATGCAAACTGAAAATTTGGAAAATCTCATGGAAAAATAACAAAAAAAAGAATTGAAAATAATTTTTCATTTTTTATGTAAATCTCATTTTCTGGCAGGAAAATGAAGTACTCATATTCTGAAAGGCTATCATTGAATGGCCTTCCATACTTCTAAACTTTTTTTCTCTTGAGATTTCTCAAAAAAATCAAGGGAAAAAAAATTAAAAATGTAAAAAGATTTGAGATGTGGAGAATTTTTTTCCAGTCTTTTGAGGGCAATTTTGAAGGCCTTAAAATTGTAAAAGACTTGTCAAAGTTATTCTTCAGGAGTTTTAGATGCCTTCCTATCCCCTAGTATTTTTTTTTGAAAACCCCCAAAAAACATGTTTTTTTCCAGGTTTACCACGTGCTTTGGGGAAGTTGGGGGACATTGTGGCTCAATCAAAACCACATTTTTTCCAGGTCTGAGGGCGTGAAAAACTCAATACCTTTTTTTATTTTAATTTTCCTTTTTATTTTTACTTTCATTTCTATTTGAATGCAATCTTGAACTCATGCTTGATTTTAGATCTGTTGCTCTTTTCTGTGTCTCACAAACTTTCTTTCCTACTCATTCAGACTCAACTTTCATTATTCCATTATTCATAATTTAAATTAAACCATTGGACCCTTCTCAAATTAAAATCCAAATTGCTTCTTGCAACCAGTGGAAAATAAAATGGAATCCAGCATCAATTTCTCAAACAATGGCTTCTGGAAATATATTCTCAAAACAGCACTAGACACCATCCCTCTTCTTTCCAAAGACAACTACAGCATATGGAGGGACAAGATGAATGCACTGTTCAAACTAAGAGGATTCCTTCCCTCATTAAAGTCAGAAAATGATGAACTTTCCTTCTCAGATGACAACAAAATACATCTCCTTCTCATCTACAAGGTTGATTCAATCACCCACAGTAATGTCATCAATTCAATAAAAATTAATTCAAATGAATCAATCTGGCTCTCAATGAAGCAGATTTTTCCTTCCTCCAAAGAATTAAATTGATAAAGGACATTCATTTGCTTCCTTCACATATTTTCTAGAAAAGAATGTATTTTTGAATTAGTCACTAGAGTCAAAATTCCAATCAAGAAGCTTGTGGATAATGAAATCAATCCTTCTCAGGAAATCCTTGCCTACCTGATTATGTTCATGTTTCCAGCATACCTTAAGGAATTCAAGAGGCAAATAATGCACTTGAACACAAAAATTAAAGTTTAGTTTGTTTTCAATCACCTGATCCAATAAAACAAAAAAATTAAGTCTGAATCCACTGATCATAAAAATTCAATCATTTAATTGGCTCTAGTCTTTGGAACAACTCAGTTCAAAAGAATTGTTGGCAAAGGCTATTTGGGTGCAAACCAAAGTTTTTTGAAAATTTTCTAAAGTGCACATGGTAACTAGAAAAGCCATTTTGGAGCCTAGCAAAGCATTCTTGGCGCCTGGCCAAGGGTGACTTGAAGCCTGGCAAAGGGTAACCTCAAGCCTGGGCAACTAATTCTGGCGCCAGGCCAATTTTATTTTGGCGCAAATCAAAGCTGAATGCTTTGACCTGCCAAATAGAATAATTTTTTTAATGAAATCAACAGTTGAATTTCATACGTAGGGTGGGTGCTCATTTTCTTTCAACCAGCTTTGATTGGCGTCAAGGGGAGCTTGGTTGGGCACCATTTTTTTTCCCTGCAAGGCCAACCCAATGAAGCCCTCTGGGGGCCTATGCAAGTGACGCTGAGCGCATGCCAAATCAAATGTGGACAAGCGCCCAGATGTGCTTTACACACCATATGTCCTGAAATCAATTAGTTGAGGGGTACCACAATCCAAAGCAAGACAACTTGCGTCCCAAAAAAGATTTCTTGCACCTTTATCCCAAAAATGCTCCAGAATGGTGGGGAGAGAACCAGGCCAAATGGAAAAAGAAGCAAAAGAAAAGGAATGAGTTGGCTCATTACCATGCCTTAGTCACACAATGGGTTGAATAAAATGCTCTCTTGAGTCAAAATATCCTATTCAACACTGGGACCTTAAAAAATATCTTCAATTATCAATGATTATTTGTAACTCTTGATCAAGGTAATGGGGACTCCATCTCCACTGGGGCGGAAGGAGCAAATATCCCAGTCCCAGGAAAAGGAACTGTGAAGCTCTTGTGAAAAGCCAGCACCATCATCCTGACCAATTTCCTGTAAGTGCTTGAAATAGTCATCAATCTGATCAGACCTGTTCAAATCATCATGAACGCATGCAGCCTCCTATCTGAGAATATTGACTTATGTAGAAAGGAGGGAGGTGCTGCTGCTCCGCTGCACATGGATGTCTTAGTTTCCTCAGCTGCGTGCGGAATTGTGGCAAATCACTTTTACGCACATAAATCCTCTAAATCACAGAATTCATGGATTCTGACAAAATTTTGACTGTGAAACCTATACATGGGGTCTCATGTGAGATATTGAAATGGCAATAACCTCAAGGCCATGTCTTCTGCTAAGCTTTCATTAATTATTCAAAAATAAAAGGAGTGAGAATTTGGGGTAGGTTTCAGTGAGTGACCCTACCTTACATTTAGTGGAGAATTTAAATTTGAAATAATATTTTAAGATTATTTCTTCCTTCATAATTTTTCATTTAATTTTGTATTTTATGTTGTTTTTCTGTTAATTTTGCAGATTGCTATGTAACAGTAGCAAGCTGAAACCTTTGGTGGGGCTTCATCATCTTTGATTGAAACTTCCATATATGCCAAATGGTAATTCCCTAGGTCATCCAGGGAGTTTGGTTCAAACTTCACATGTTTTGACAAGATTCCATCCCAAAGGAATAGAATTTAAGCTTATTTTCTTCCATACCAACTGTCAATCCTACTGCATCCTGAGGGAAGATGAGATTATCTTCTTTTCAAAACACATGAAGTGTGAACCAAAATCCCTGGATGACCTAGGGAATTACCATGTGGCATATATTGAAGTTTCAATCAAAGATGATGAAGCCCCATCAAAGGTTTCAGCTTGCTACTGTTACATAGCAATCTGCAAAATTAACAGAAAAACAACATAAAATACAAAATTAAATTAAAAATTATGGAGGAAGAAATAATCTTAAAATATTATTTCAAATTTAAATTCTCCACTAAATGTAAGGTAGGGTCACTCACTGAAACCCACCCCAAATTCCCACTCCTTGTATTTTTGAATAATTAATGAAAGCTTAGCAGAAGACATGGCCTTGAGTTTATTGCCATTTCAATATCTCACATGAGACCCCATGTATAGTTTTCACAGTCAAAATTTTGTCAGAATCCATGAATTCTGTGATTTAGAGGATTTATGTGCGTAAAAGTGATTTGCCACAATTCTGAACGCAGCTGAGGAAAATAAGACCTCCATGTGCGGCGGAGCAGCAGCACCTCCCTGCTGTCTACATAACCCAATAAGCTGGGTACACAGTCCCAGGCACCTGAAATTATGCAGCCATGGGACTATGGGCTGACAGGCTGACAGACAGCATGCAAGCTGAGTTACCACATAAAGGTCCTTCTATCAATACAGGGAAATGCTAAATATGTAACAAATGTCCCTGTGGATAGCTCATACTATAAAAATACATAAAACTATATATAATCACTTGAAATAAACTTTTTACATATTTTTACAAAATATAATAAGTAAAGACTAAAATTTTGAAAATGAGATAACCAAAGCTTGAGAAATCTTTTAAAGTACCTCAAAGTTAAAAATTTGAGAACTTCAAGATAACATGTCCTTGAAATACCAAGGAAATATAATATGTAAAATCATTACATATATTCCCACAGAATATATTTTTAGTTAATTATTTGAAGTAAATCAACAAAATTTTGAAAATAATGACTAAAATCATTATTTTGATTTTGTTCCAATCAGTGAATACATAATGAGAACTTATCTTCCATCAGATTATCCATAGGAATACCTACTAAGAAGAAATATCAACAACCTGGGAATATTAACTAAGGATAATTAATGGAATAAAGATCATGTGGATAAATAAGGTGTTATTCACATGCCAATAACTCAATCAAAAAGTTAAATAATTCCATTATCCTGTGGAAATAGATGCTACCCGTGTTATAGAACCAAGCACACATGATGGGGTACCACTGGTTACCCTTCCAGCCTTAGCATCCATCCCTTTGAGCCCCTATAGCTCTCAGAAGGACATAATTGTGACCCCAAAATCTATAAACAAAAAGATCTTTTGAGGTTATTGATACCCCAGAACCAGTTATATACACATCCAGAAACCGTGCCAAAGTGATCAATTACCTATAAGAGATAATTAAGTGATTTATGGCTTTATTCTGATTAATATTACTCATCCCAAACAAATTTTATCAATTTAAACTGCGGAACAACCTTTTAACCCCGGATACAGGTTTAACCCATCAGTACACATCCAATACAGGTACCCGAAGGATTAAATACCATACCAGTGAGCTTATTATCTTTTTTCTCTTGTGGAAGCTTGTTTACAAATCCCTGCAAATCCACCATATATTTTATATATATATTACCTTTGGGCAATAACTGCTTTAAGAATAGAAATTAAAGGTTCCAAAGAAACCAGGTCTAAATATTTCAAAATGAATTTCCTCAAGAAGAGGTTTTAAAGATACCCAATATCATTGTGGACCCCCTTTTTATTTATTTAATAATCAATTCATTAATATTGATTCATAATAACCATTAATATCCAAACCATATTGCTTTGCATTTGCCTTATCCAAATATTTTACAGATTATTGCTGCATTTTTATAATAATATATTTATTATTTCTTCTATCACCTCTGGCAGCTGAAAGGTATCAAGGAGTTTGGAATCAAAGAGGCAAAAGGAGGCAATCTTTCAATAATCCATTACAACAAAACCCAGTTTTCGGACCTACCAATAAAAGCCCAATCCATCCAACATTTCAGATTATTCAGATGAGAATGGGATCAAGTCAACCTCCCACTAAATATGGAAGAAACAAATTCCATTCAAACCTTAAACAAACCTCCTCAAATCCAGAATTCAACATAATCAACAAAAATAATCCAATTTGACCAGATCCTCAGGGACTGCTCCACCCTCAAAAAGCCCCAACACCATGGTTTCCACAAATAATTCAAACCCAAAAACTACATCAAAGCAGTAACCTGCAAGGAAGCCAAGAAATGGAAGGAAGCAATAAAGAATAAGCTGAAACAATTTGAGGAACTCAAGTTCTGGGAAGATTAAAATGGGCAAGAATCAATAAATCCTTTCAAAACCACCTTGTTCTTCAAAATCAAGGACAACTGTAATGAGAACACACTCATTGTTCAGGCAAAGATCAGCATGAAAGGCTACAAAAAAGTACATGGGATTTATTTTGAAGAAGCCTTTGCCCCAATTGGAAAGATCTTCTCCCTGAAAGCAATTATCTGATTTGCCATCAAACTCAAACTTCAAATCAAGAAATTTGACCTGGAATCAGCCTTCCTTCATGCTCCAATAGAAAAAACTGTTATCATCAAGACCCGCAATGGATTTTACAGAAAATGAAAATTTCTGAAACTTGAGAAGAGCCTTTACAGCCTCAAACAAGCTCTCAAGAACTGGATTCAAACCCTTACTTTGTGGATCAAAGAGTTTGGCTTTGTAGAATCAGACAGTGACCCCTGCCTGTAAGAATCTCCCAGTGGAAAATCATTCCTCTTCTTTCATGTGGACAACCTTGTCCTGCTGGCAAAGGGCAATGGCTTTGAGGATAAATTCAACCAATGTTTTTAAAAATAACAATTTCACAACCCTGATAAAATAGTTGGGATGAAGTTTGAAAGTACCAATTACTCAATCCTCCTTAGCCAACCCAAACGCTTTGAACATGTCCTTCAGGAACTGGCTCTTTTAGATTTTCAACCCGTTTAAACTCCTCTAAGCCTCCATCTTCAACTAATTGCAGCCACTGATGAACACTTCAAACTGTTAAAACAACTCAAAATCAACTATTGGTCTGTGGTAATACTTCTGAATTACATAGCAAGCCAAACAAAACCTGATCTCAGCTTTCATTTTTTCCAGTCTGGAAATATTCCAATATAAACCCAGTCTCTCCCACTGTAAAAACTAGAACAAAATTGGAAATATTTCAAGGCCACCAAAGAAATCAAAATCAATCTAAAATATGAAAATCTCTACAACACACAATGCTTCAACAGTGACACATCCTGGGGAGACAATCCTACAACCGTGAAATCTCAATCAGGCTGCCCAAGCCTTTACTGTGGCTCACTCTTCTCAAGGGAGAGCTTCAGAAAATTTGAAATCACTCAATTTTCAACTGAGGCGGAACCCAACCCTCTCCTCAACTCATACCTCAAAGGTCAATGGCTCAAGCACCTGTTTTCTGAAGTCTTCAGCATTTCAGTCTCCCAAAAACTACACTACATTGAAAAAAAATGCCTTGTAGGAAAATTCAAATAAATTTTTCTCAAATGCAAACATTGGTTACATTGATCTCAAGACCAAAGCATTGCAAGATGAGCTCAACGCCAAAATTCTCAAAATTAGTCCAATCTCCTCCAATGAAATTCTTGCCAATCCTCTGACCAAACCCACACCAAAATCATCAATTTAGAAACTAATCAAGACTTTATATCCCTTATACAATTACTCTCTCAACTCTTTAAAGGCAACTCACTCCAGTTATGGGGAATGTAAGATATCTGACCATGCACAACTAAAACCACTTGAGAAAAATTTAGGTAGTCATGAAAGGTAGTCGTGCAAGGCTTGGTGACTTATCACAATCTCAACATGCACCTCTCCAAGTTCCCTCTAGCAGGGGACCTCCTCATCATAATCTGTGTTTTCCAAGTTTCCTTACTCAATGTCATTTCCTTTTCTCATTTTCCCATTTTTCTTTGTTCTTTCTTTGCTCATTGATACTCACTCATAACTTCAAAATCAATTTTTTTTCTAATCTCAACAACTAAAAAACCTCCAAAATATCAAAAACTGCAAACCTCAGATAAATCAATTCTGTCAAAGGGTAGAGTTGCTGCCTTACCTTTGGCCATCATGAAAATATCAAAATCAACTCTATCATGACCATTTCATCCTAATCTCAGACCAAACCAAACCACCAACTCTTTGTGGGAAAACTTCATTTTCATCTGGAACTCAATCTCAAACTCATTCTTGATTGTAGATCTGTTGCTATTTTCTGTGTCTCACAAAATTTTTTTCCTACTCATTCCAACACCAATTCCATTAGTCTATTAGGGTGTATCAAATTTAGAAAAACCACCATTTGAAACCCGCCATTTATTTTGACCAAACCCGCCATTTTTAATGGCTTTTTTCTGAAATAGATATACCCCCTGACTTGTCAGCTTGCAACTATTGCAGAGCAAGCTGCAAAAGTAACAAAAATAACATAAAGATAAGAATAATACAATTAACCTAAGATGGAGCAGGAAAACCATAAATATTGTTACCTAAATGGATTCTCCACCCAAAAGTATGTAGGGTCAATCACTGACCCCACCCTTGAAATCCAACTCCTTATATTTTTAAATAATTGAGGAAAGAAAAACCAAAATACTACGGCTCCATTTTTGAGCTTTTTGGCCAATTAAATATTTCACACACATTTTCACCTATAGGTTTCACACCTAAAATTCTGTCAGAATTGAGGTGTTGTGTATATTTTAGGAGTTAAATGCGGAAATGTGTTTTGTCACAATTCCCGCACGCAGTCGTGGCAGCCAATGCACCCGCGCGCGGCTGAGATATAGCCCTGTCACTCCGTCGAGGATGTGTACACAGCCCCAGGCCTCTGACAAGTACGCAGCCGCGGGACTACGGGTTGACAGAGTGACAGGCGGCCTGAGAGGCTCAGGTACTGCGTAAAAATGCTAAAACCTACACGGGAACATTCTAAATATTTAATAAATGTTCCCGTGCATAGTAGACAGTCTAAAAATACATAATATTATATAAAAATACATAAATAATCCTTATACGTATTTTTTATTTAATATAATTCAAAGTACCAAGAATGTTGAAAATAAGACAATGACAACTTATAAAAATATATTAAAATACTTTAATATACTTTTATGAGAATTTCTAGACATCAATATCTTCGTGGCGTACTAAGAAAACTGATGATGTAAAAATATTACATGAATTCACATGAAATATACTTTTAAGTAATTATCTTAGTAAATCAACTGAAACTCGAAAATAAGGAGTAAAATCAATATTATGACTTTTAATCCAGTTATATAATACATAATGAGAACTTACCTGAAATCAAGATGTCCCTAGAAATGTCTATTAATATAATTATCAAATTACTGGGAACATTTAATAAGGATAATTAATTAAATAATACATAAATAGGACAGATTAGTGTTATTCACACGTCCTAATGTCTATTATAAAGTGGAATAATTCCCATACCCTGAGGAATTAGATTCTATCCGTGCTATAGCACCAAGAAAACATGACTGCCTACCCCTGGTTACCCTGCTAGCCTTAGTGCCCGTTCCTTTGAGCACCTAAAACCCTCAGAAGGACAAGATTGGGACTCCAAAAAGCTATAAATAAAGAGCTCTTTTGAGGATATTGATGGGCAGAGACCCAGTTATATTTATATCCAGACACTGTTCCAAGGTAATGAAGTACTTTTAAGAGATAAGAAAGTGATTTATGGCAATTTCTGATCAATAAATATCCGTCTTCAACCTCTTTTTATCAATTAAAACTGCTGAACAACCTTATAACCCCAGTATACAGGTTTAACCCATCAGTACACGTCTCAAACAGATACCCAAAGGATTTAATAATATACCAGTAAGTTTTATTATCCTTTCTCTGTTGTGGTAGCTTGGCTACAAGGCCATGCCACTCCACTGTGTATTTCATATACATATTATCTTTGGGTAAAATATTCTTTAAACTAAAGAGCCCAAAGTAACCAGGACTACGTTTTTTCATAGTGAAATACCTGAAGAGAGGTGTTAAAGATCCCCAATATAATTGTGTCCCCTCTATAAACATATTTAATAATCAATCTATTCATATTGATTTAAAACAATAAACAATAACCAAACCACTTAAACTTTCAATAAGCTTAATCCAAATATTTCACGGATTTTTGCTGCATTTATTAAATAATATATTTATCATTTACTCTATCACCTCTGGTAGCTAAAGGATAGAAAGGGTCTTGGCATCCAGGAGGCTGAAATGACTGGTTTATTTTAAAATGGCGGGTTTCAAACATCAAACCCGTCATTTCATCCGTCCACCATCCATGGCAGGCAAAACACACATCCACACCTCCAACTCATCAAATCCATATGCATGACACACATCTCATCTTGATTACTTCACATCTCCATCACTTCACATCTCCATCTCTTCACATCTCCATCACTTCAAATCTCCATCACTTCACATCTCCATTACTTCACATCTCCATCACTTCACATCTCCATTTCCTTAAATGGTCATCACTTCACATCTACACTCCTTCACATCTCCATTGCTTCACATCTCCAACACTTCACATCTCCATTGCTTCACATCTCCATTGCTTCAAATCTCCATTGCTTCACACACATCCCATCATCATCAAATCACCATCTTTCTCAAAATGTCCAATCAAACTTCCTGGCAGCAAGTTGAAAGGGCAAAAAAGCTGACTGAAATTTTTTTATTATTTGACTTGGATTCGGACTTCAATTTGGAATAAACTTGGTTAGCTTTGAATTCTCTATTGGAAAAGCAGTACATGGTTCCACAAAGAAACACCCTCCAAAAACCTATGTATGAAAGGCAAAAGCTTCACCTACTGCCCAACTTAAGCTTCCAGCAACTCTTCCAAACTTTATCTCCTTCTTTCATGAAACTTTTGGAGATGATTGAAGACCACCACATCTTCCAGGAAAAATTCTTGTAATCCTCAATTTAATCCAGCTATCCAACTTTCTTTTGCTATTTTGATATTGGGATCAAATTAAAATCAAGCAGAAATTCATTAATTAGAAAATCTATTCTCAGTCATTTATGGACCCATTGACTTATACATCAAAAGAGTCATGATTGCTATCCTATCTTTCCATTGCTCTGTCCTTTGATGGCCAACCAAATAAGACTGCAAGGATATATCTAAAGTAATTGAGAATGGAGGCTTTCCTGGTTGCATTGGTTTGGTTGATGCAACCACTATCCCCTTGAGTCAAAAACCCAAGCTAGATGGCAACCATTATTTTGATTGGAAAAAAGGCAATTGATTCATTTCCTTTCCAAAGCATTTGACAATAAACTGACCAAATTTGGTTTATTGGTCTGTATAGATACTCTGTGGTACTACAACTTGTTTTTGATAACAACAAGAATTTCATATCCCTCCATGCTGGCCTTCTGGGTTCTTGTCATGATTCATATGCTTTCAATTGGATGTGGGTTGCCCAAAAACCAGATAACTACTTTGATCAAGATCAATAACTTCTGGCCATTCAGCTTATGCTAGGGTGAAATATGTGGTTCCATCATACCACAATTTTTCATCCAATGATCAAGCCAAAACTGATTTCAACTATCATCTTACCCAATCACAAGTTTGTATTTAGCATGCCATAGGAATCCTGAAAGGAAGATGGGCCACCTTACGCGGGATGAAAAACTAGCTCCAATTTTCCAAAGACATGAAGTTCCCCATCAACTGGATCATCAGTTGTGTAATCCTTCACAACCTTCTTGCCAAAATCAAAGATGAATGGGACAAAATATTTGAAGAAGATACTCATGATCCTCCTCAAGTCATCCCAGCCTCATCTTCTACCTCATCTTTGGCCATGAGAGAGGGGATTATACCCCTCACACTTGCTCACTTTGATGAGTAACATTGGCTTTTTAAATAGGTAAAAAATAAAATCACAGAATTTTTTTGGTTTTGGTTGTTTAACCAAGAATCCTAGGTTGACTGCTTTTTTTTTTTGGTGGAGTTAGACAAAAACCAAAACTTTGACACCAACTCACCCCACCAAACCACTGGTCCAAATTCACTGGTACACTTCCTCCTCCTCACCCACAACCACAACCTCACCCATCACCACAACCTCCCCATCACCTCCACCTCACCATCACCTACACCTAAACCACCAGTACACTTCCTCCTCCTCACCCACAACCACAACCTCCCCCATCACCACCACCTCCCCATCACCACCACCTCCCCATCACCACCACCTCCCCATCACCTCCACCTAAACCACCAGTACACTTCTTCCTCCTCACCCACAACCACCACCTCACCCATCACCACCACCTCCCTATCACCTCCACCTCATCATCACCTCCACCTAAACCACTGGTTCACTTCCTCCTCCTCACCCACAACCACCACCTCAACCATCAACACCCCCTCCCCATCACCTCCACCTCACCAACCACCTCCACCTCACCTCACCTGACTCACTGCATCCCCTCCTCCTAACCCTGGTAAGCCCCCTCCCCCTCTTCCTCTTCCTGCCCTTCACTGGTTGCTGATCCTTTGATCATTCAACCTTTTGGTCCCCCCTGGATCCCCATCAAGTTGAGTCCCTCCTCCTGCTCCTCCTCCTCCCCCTTCTCTCCCTGCCGCTGATTGATTGGCAAGAAATTGGTGCTTGCCGGTAGACCAATTGATTGCTTGCCAATCAATTGATTGATCAACTGGAAAAAATCAATCTTGGTGGTCAATCAATCCATCAATTGACCAACTGGTGAAGTGCCCCCCTTTCGCTCCTCCTCCTCTCAGTTCTTGAGAAGTTGACTGACACTTTTTTTTGTAGGAAATTACCGGTAATGTTCTTTTTTTTGTATGTTGGTTTTTCATCTAAGTGGTTTATAATGGACTGATGATTGTTTTTTTTTGTTTTTTTGGTACGATAAATTCCAGTGTTGTTATTGTTATTTTTTATGTTTGTTGATCATCTAAGAGGTTTATACCGGACTTATGACAGTGTTTTTCTTTTTTTTGGTTTTAATGCAATGCAATTGGAAACTCCACCACTTTGACCACCCTTTCCTGACCACCCATTCCTCACCCACCAAACTCAAAATGTTACAAATAATTGATTTCAATATTGATCCTCACCCCAATCAAAGTATAAGGTTGGGAGGGAAAAAGATGGAAGGAGATAGTTTGAAAAACATACAGAGAACTGGGAAGAAAAGGGCTTGCCAGAGAAGGAGGGCTCAAATACGGGATTTGGAAATTGCATTGGAAGTGACTGAGGAAACAATTAATGAACAGGTTGTTTGGTCTTCACGCAAACTATATCCCTTGAGCATTGATCCGCTATAGAAAGAGATTGTGTGTTTGGTAAAATCCTCCACAACAATATAAAATTCTCTGCAACAATCTCACTCCAAGTTCCCAAAAGCCCACTAGCCCTTGATCCACACTCCTATACCTCTGTAATCCCTAATCAAACTCCACTTCTGCACCCAAGCTGGAAACCACTAAAGCTAACTTTCAATGAAATAATAGTAAATAAACAAGAGGGACTCCCCAACAAGCTCCGCACTTGAAATATTTCCCTAAATATGACCTCCAAGAACTCTTGCTAGTAATTACACTTCAAAGTGACAGAAGAAAAGAATCTAGCTATAATCTGCTGTGAAATTTTTTTCCCCTTTTCCCATACTCCAATAATCCAATAATTTTCCCCAACCTTCTCCAATAAAAAAAGCTTCCATATACATACAAAAAAAAACAAAAGAATGCAAACCACAAATGAAAGACTCCTGTTGTCTCCGTGCATTCCACACTGACCCTCCTTATCTACTCCAAAAAGGAACGTAAACTGATAATGAAAGACCCCTATTGTATTCCTGCATTCTGCACTGACCCTCCTTAGCTACTCCAAAAAGTAATCTAAAATTCTAATGAAAGACTCCTTTTCCCACTGCATCTGTGCTTTCCGCACTGATCCTCCTTACTAATAGTATAACCCTTAACTGGTGCAAACATTTGCAGTAGATTAAATGATCCAGTTGCCAATTCCCCTTAACAGTTTAGTTGCGCTGATGCATAACTAACAACAGATCCTTGCAACGCGGGCCTGACACGGCTCCCATCTTTTTTTGAGTTTCTAAGCCTCTGATACCCCTGCCTGCAGCTCCCAACATCTACCATCACCCACTCCTCCAGCATCCACTACTCCAACCATGACACCTCCTGCAGACACCATGAAAAAAATGGTTGCACCTGCCAGCAGGTGTAGCACCTGAATCTTGTTTTGGTTTTTTTTTGAATCTGAGAAAAATCTGTTTCTAACCTGAGTTGGAACCTGATAAAAGTTGTTTGTATCAGTTCTTGAGGATTCCAAGTAATTCTAGTGCATGCATGGAATACAGAAGATTTGGAATTATGGGGAAATTTAATTTTATGTAAAGTGATATAGAGGAGTGAAGCAGTGGGGTTTCACACCTGACACATACAAGTCACTCCCTGTATTGTATAAGTCAAGATTCTGATGATTTTTTTCTTTCTATTTCCTATTAGATCATTACAAGAGGTTTGAGGGTCTTTTTTGTTTTTTTTTTTTTACTTTGTGGTTGAAAAAAATTTTATTTTTTGAAAGGATTAAATTCTGTTTTTAATATGTTCTTTTTCTTCTTGTCAAATTTAATAAATCTTAATTTGATTTGGTAAATTTAAAATTTGATCTAAATTTTAACTGAAGATTCAAAAATCTTCTCAGACCTGTTGGAAATATTGTGGCACATAGATATGATTTCAATGATGTATTTCAAATAAATTGATTTGAAATTGAAATAACTGGGGAGGTTCACATTTTGTTCAAAAAAAAAAATGAATTTACAAAATGCAAACCATTTCCTTGAATCAGTTGATTTCTTTAATATCTTTTGGAAGAAACTTTGTTTTAAACATTTCTTATAATACTGGAAGCTCAAAAAAAGAAATCTAGTCAGATTGAACTGTTTCATTTAGCAGTAATTAGTTAAAAAATAAAAATTTTCTAAAATTTAGAGCTTTTTATTTTTGTTTCTGCGTGACAACAGATGAAATATGGAACTACTTGGAAATCAATTTACTCAAACCAACAGGGGGTTTCAAGAGATTTTGCTAATATTTCTAGTTTATCCTCTACTGGCTTCATCTCCAAAACCAATTTCTCTGTCCAATTTAATGTGGAAAGAAATATAGGGCAGTCACAATTAGAAGGGAGGGCTTCACATGGTTTCATCTGATAATTTGGGACTATTTAATCATAATTTCTTCCATATTCTACTTGTTTTTTACCTTGAAGTTCACCATTCATCTGAGATAAATAGTTGAGAGTGTTTTTATCAAGATTATGAATAAATTGTGAATAAACTTGGCTTCCCCAATACACTTTGAAAGAGTGATATTTCCCCTCATTAGCCTCTTCTGTGTCCAAGCAGCATTCCAAAATAGGGAGAAGGCGTCTTGCCAAATCCATTCCCATATGGTGCTCTGCAGGGGCCAAGTGGTTTCTGTATATCTTTCAGATTGAAGACCAAAATTTCAGCTAACAGGATTTAGAAAATGGACAGCAATCTTAAGCTTATTCTGTGTTTAACTCTAGAACTAGGCTTCTTTTTCAGTGTGCTAGGCTTCATGTAATTATCCTTCTGTACACATAGCAAGAATTTTAGTAGGCCAAAGAGCACATCCTTCTTGAAAAATTCAATATCAAGTGGATAATTTATAAATGCATCATTTTCCTTAGCATTTAACCAATGTTTTATTATCACTTCTGACAATACTTGGTTGCATTTTGTTGAATTATGATGGTCCCATTGGAAAGTTGGAACATGTATGCCATAGCTTTCTAATTCTTTCTGGAATTGCTCTTTGAACTTACCAGGAATGCTCTTCTTTCCTCCATAGAGGTTTTCATCAGTTGTTTCCATGTTGAAAAATTTGCTGTTTGGGTCAATTTTATTGATGCTTTTTGACTTTAAAACTTGTACTTGATCTTCAGTGGGGGGGCAGAACCCTATCTCTTTTAAATTTCATGTTTTAAATATTCTTGAAATATTCATGTAAGCATAGAATTATGTGGTATTGCAAGTGAGGTTGAAAAGTGATCGAGGTCGCCATTGTGGTCGCCATCAAGGCAGCAAGAGAGGGAGCGGAAAAGCAAGGAGGAGTGCGGGACAAAAAATGTTGCAATCAAGGTGAAGGAGAATGTTGCAAGAGCAAGGTTGAAAGACAATGAGAGGCGAAAGCAAGCAAGATGGGTATGATGGATGAGGATTGAGAGGTAGGAAGCGGAGGAGGCCTTGATGACAAGTGAGGAGGGAAAGTTAGGGACTTCCAAGGGAGTGTTGGAGCTGGGAGATAGCCTACAATTGTTGGAGAAGGATGGGATGATGGGAGATGGATGAGTGGAGATGAAGACAGGAGTGAAGGATTGGTTACAAAGGTTGGCGGATGAAGCGGCTTGAGTGAGGTGATGCTGCTCAGAGGAGGAGTTTGAGCCATCTTGAGTATGAGGTGAGAGGGGAATTTGGGCGGGATCTCGACTGCTACAATGCCAACCGGAGAGAGGCGGGAGATGATGAATCGGATTGGAATTGCGGCTACCGGAGGAGAAGGGGTGGTCACGCTTAAGAATCGAGTGAGAATTGGGAGAGTTGGGAGAATGGCTGGGGTTATGGATACTGCTGGTGCAAGCACAATAGGAGGGATGATTGCTAGATAGGTTGAGGGTATTGTTTTAGAGGAGGATCAGCATGGGCGGATCTGAGTCTTGAGTGGCCTTCATGCACATATCCCAGAGTTGCCAATTGTCGAGGGGTTGGCCAACTGGTTGACCAGCTTGACATTGAGAGATCCTACAGTTTGCATGGTCATCATTGTAGATACCTAGTTTGGCATAGATCCTCTCCTTGATGGCAGCCGGATTGGTGGAGGAGGAGAGATTGACAAAGTAGGCGGCCTCAATATCCCGAGTAACGAGGACTTGAGAGCCATTGGGGATCATCAGCGGTCTTGGTTTGAGATCCGAGACCAGAGGTTGGGAGAATTCCGCGTTGGACTGGGGTGTGACCGGACGAGGAGGGAGAGGTTGGATAGGGAGGGGACAGAACTGGATGATGAACAAAGGATGATTGAGGTTGGAGGATGGAGGCGTAGAGCGGGGATGAAGATGGAATGGATGATGAATGATCCAATGAGAGATGTAGTAATATGATTTGCAAGGCTGAGCAGCAAATCAGCAAAGGGGAGAGATAGGTTGAGAAGATAATGATAAGTAAACCAGTTGGAACAATGAAGTTGAATGGATAGCTTAGTGGGATGAGATTTTGGCTTTTAACCATGAAGAGTTGAAGAATGACTATATTGCCATGAGGGATGAAAAGGTAATGGTAGGCTATGGAGGAGCCTGATGAGGAGGAATAATAAGGCTACAAAGAGCCAATAGAGAGGGGATAATTCTTGTATAGTCAAGAGGAACTGATCTGATGAGGAGGAAGGGGCACTCCGGTATTGTTGACTGGTAATAAGATGAGTTTCATTCCTGGTCCATGGGGAGGACCAGTATTTAAGCACAACTGGAGAACCCCATAGGGGGCCTAGGGTAGCAGGGTTAAAACAACTAGAGAGTACCAGAGGGGGCCTGAGACATGATTAGTTATTTGATGGAAAAAGTAAGTTGGAGATAAAGGTAACTAAATTTTTTAGTTACAGAATATGAACAGAAAAAGACAACACATTTGAATTTGGCAAATTATCTGCTACTTCCTTGTTTAATGTGCAATTTTTTGATGGATTTTGCACTATGAGGAGGTCTAGAATCCGTATTATGATATAGATAAGTCTTCAATTAGCGCTTGAAACAGTTGTGGGGTTTTTTGAAGTGTACATTTTGTGGAGGGAAGGAATTTGCAGACAATTTAATCTGAAGTTATCAGCCATTAAATATGATGAATTTTGAGAGATCATAAAGGGTTCATTTACAAATTGAATATATCAAATTGGTTATGCATCTACTCCATAATTAATTTCAAATATGTGAGCCAAATTCTAAATTGTGCAATGAAAAAAAATATTGTCAGAAGAAAGAAATGTTTGGGAAATACCACTTGGATTTTGATAAAAATGACCAAATCTTTTATTCTTTGGCTTTACCATGGATCTTGATTTAGATGATAATTTTTTATAATTTGAAATGATGTGGAGAATAATAATCATTCTGTTCCCTTGACAGCTCAAAAGAATTAATCAAGAAAATAGATTGATACTTATCATAAAATGATGAGATTTGGATAGAATTTTTTAGAGCTAGAACCAGTAGACTATAAACAAAGATTAGAACCTGGGAGGATTAGACAAGGCGTAAGGAAAGAAAGAAAAAGAATACCAACAGCTTATAGAGACTTATCACTTAGAAAGGAGATGAGATGGCACGAGGTGTAGATGTCAAGGAGGTTGAGGAGATTGAGGCAACAAAGATGAAAGACAGGGCATAGATAGATGAAAGACTATGAGGAGAAAGCTGAGTGGTTAGAGAGCTCGAGTGAGAGTGGTCTTGAGGATTAAGCTCTTACCAGGCATAGGTTCAAGGGCAGATTGACAAGACTGACCAGAATAGGAATCTTGAGTTGGTGAGAGACATTGGGCGAGAAGACATAGACCAGATAAGAAGGGATGGAAGATAGGAGGAGAAGGAAGATAGCAAAAGAGAATGGAAGATAGAACTGAAGAATTGGTCACTGAGATCATGAGATGTTCACCCGGGTTGACTTGCCGAGCGGGGAGTCCCGGTTAGTACAGATATGTCACAGGATTCGCCTCAGTTCACAGAAGTACTGAGGCGGAGACAGACAGAGTAAGCGGAAGAAATGGAACACAGAAATGAAACATAAGAATGAAAAAAAATAGATAAAAATAGATCATGATAATCTCAACACTCCCCGTGACTGGTGAGAGAGTAATCTAGAAGATCACTGATCTCGTGTATTGAAGATGGATTTTTGAAGAAGTTGTAAGGAGGCCACCGACAAAGCTTTTGTGAAAGAGTCTGCCATCATGGATGGACTTTCAATCAAACTAAGTGTAAACTCCTCGTTTGAATAATCCTCACGCAGACCTTTGGTTTTGATATCAATGTGTCTGGACTTTGAATGTGATCCAAATTTCTTAATTTTGTCGTCCAGGCCCTTATTATCAATATGTAGAATAGGCTTGGGGTTGGCCATTTGGTAGATTTTGCTGATGAGGTGCTTGATCCATTTGATTTCAAGGTAACAATCCAGTAGTGAGTTTAGTTCAGACTAAGTGGAAGAGTAAGTGATATTCCTTTGTCGGGTGGAATTCCAGATAACAGGACTGCCGTAATGAAGGATCACGTATCCCGTTTGAGATTTGCGGAAAGTTGGGTCATCCCCCCAGGTGGCATCGCTGAAACCTGAGAGGATTTCTTGCTTTGGATCATATTTGACTACGAGTTTGAGATCTTTAGTCGTTTTGAGATATTTCCACACTTTCTTGACTTCTCTCCAGTGAGTCATGCCCGGTTTGGCATTAAACCTAGCCAGGCTAGACACAGAAAATGAAATGTCGGGTCGCAATTACTGAGCTAGATGATTTAGAAGTCCGGTTGCCGATCTATAGTTAATGTTAAGTTGGCAAAATTCCGCATGATCGGCGTCCGACGCAGGTTTGAGTTTTAAATTTTGCATTAGTGGAATAGGGGTATCTTTACAGGAAGTCAAACCTAGCTCTTCTAGTCCTCTGGCAATGTGGGTTGGTTGACTCAGCAGAATTCTATCGTTCTTGATTTCCATAAACATGACAAGAATAGTATTAGGAGGATGACACAAAGAATCTTTGAATTGTTTGAGGAAACTAGTTTTGAAGAGATTGGAGTTGCCCACGTGGATCAAATCATCTACATGGAAATAGAGTATTGCGCTAGTTTTGGAGTTGAGATACAGGCATGGGTCGCTTGCTGACTTGTGGAATCCTTGAGACTTTATCCACAAGGTCAAGGTTTCATACCAATTCTTGGGGGATTGCTTCAACCCGTAGAGGGATTTCTTGAGTTTTAGATAGGGAGATTTTCTGTCTGAGCCTTCTGGAGTTCTTATGATAACCGTTTTGTCGATAGGTGCATGAAGGAATGCGCCCTTGACATCAAATTGTGTGAATTTCATTTTCATTTTTAACCCATAGACTAGAGCCACTCGTAGTGATCCGAGTTTGCCGGTTGGCGCCCAAGTTTTGTTGTAATCAACTCCTAATACTTGATCGAATCCTTGAACACAGAGTCGCGCTTTATACTTGACAGGATCACCGTGACAATTTTCTTTTATCTTGAAAACCCACGTCGTATTCAAAACATTATCTGGAGTGCCGTAGTACTCTTCCCAAACTTCTTGAAGTTCTATGGAGTTTAGCTCATCTTCAGAAGCCTTCTTCCAATTTGGCCATTCAGGACATTTTTGTGCTGCTTTGTAAGAAGGAGGCTTGTAGTAATGATAAAAGCAATATTGTTGAGGTTTTCTTACCTCCCTTCTTGGTCTTTGAGAGGTCTCTTGAATGGGAGCGACAGGGACTGGCGAGGGTAGAGGAGAAGGATCTGATGGTGGAGAAACTACGGATGAAGTGTCATCTCAATCTGAGTCTGATTCTTCAGAAAAGTTGTCTTGAGATTCTCAAAAGGCATATTGCTTTTCGAAAGATGAGAAGTTTGGTCCACTCGGTTCGGAATAGGTTTGAGTGAAGAGATCAATTCCCGGTGATTCAAGGAGGGGAAAGTTATGTAGCGGATTCTTAAGAAACTGTACATGTTTGGTTTCAACGATGGCACCAGATGAGCTGAGAATCAAGTAAGAGTGAAAAACGGGATTGAACCCAATTAAGATCCCTTCCAATCCTTTCTCATTGAATTTTCTGCCTTTTTGTAGTCGATTCGCGAGGTATATGACATGAGATCCTACAGGCTTGAGATAATTAGTAGGGAGATTCTTGTTAAACATGATTTCCCAATGGGATTGGTCATTACCTTCCCGAGGGACTTGATTTAACATAAAACAGCAGCTTCGAACAATGACATGCCAATAACACTTGTTCAACCTTGATGATGAGAATTTTGCACAAGCTGATTCTATAATTGTCCGATTGGCTTGTTTGGCTCCACCATTATGCTGTGAATGATATGGTTCTGATGTTAGCAGTTTGATGTGCTTGGATTTAGCAAATTCTTTCAAGGTATTATTGGTGAATTCCATTCCTTTGTCGGAGAAAATTTCTGTGGGGTAATAGTTTAAGCGCTTGTATTCTGTTTCCAGAATATTAATGATTACATCTGGGGTTTCTTCTTTAGATTGAAAAGGAAAAGCAGCGAGATAACCTGTGAAATTGTCCATGAGATTCAGGACATATCGATGACCGGCTTTTGATTGAGGCGTGATTTGTCCAATGAGGTTGAGGTGGATCCGTTCAAGTGGTTTTGATGACGGTGACGAGGTGCCTAAGAATGAGGCCCTGGTGATCTTACTTTGTACACAGCCATCGCACTGAAATTTATCCAATTCTTCTTTAGAGTATTGGTCTTTAAGGATAGGCTTAAGCGTGGACATCGAGGCATGTCCATACATTCTATGAAGATCAGAGAGTGATTGATTTTGAGTAGGGAGATTGGTAGAAGGTTGGTTTGAGAAATTGACAGACAGGTTGTTTCCAGCCATTCAAGGTTTCTCGATCACAAATAGGTTGTCTCCAATCAAACCTTTAAGGATCATCTTGTCGCCTTGGGTAATGTGAAATCAATCTTGATTCTGGGAGAGATTGCATCCCTGTTTCGCCAGGACACCTGGACTAATCAGATTGACAAAAATGTCGGGCACATACATGCATTCTTCAAGCGTAATAACGGAGTCATTCCACTCAAGTCGAACCGTGCCTGTTCCTTGTATCTTGAGATTCGCTTCCAATTTTCCTGTTTTGATTTCTTCAGAATCTTCCCGTAGATCAATAGACGTAAAGTATTTTAATTCATTAAATATATGTATGTTGGCGCCGGAATCGAGGAGAAGATTGGGTGTACTGTCTGCATTGATCCATAGCGTTAATAATGCATGATAATTGATAGTGGGAGTCTTCTTTGTCCTATTCTTCCACTCGTTCTTCTGTTCAACCCACCATCCAGGAGCGATTTGAGGGTGAAGATGGAAACAGGAGGACTCGGGATGGGGGGCATTTGGATCGTGGAACCCTTCTTTGCACCTGATGCGCACCTTTCTATCTTCTTTATTGGGTTTGTTCCTCATGGTTACAAGAGAGACATCCGAGGTGGATTTGCCAGTCTTGAGTTGAGCCTTACGCTTGTTGTTGTATTGAGTTAGATGATTGAATACGACTTCTAAATTTGTCAGCTTCTTCCCATGCATAATTTGTTGTTTTAGATTCTCTAGTGTTGGAGGTAATTTGAAAAGTATTAAGTACGCTATTATGTTGTTGGGTAAATCTATTCCTACATCCGCCATACGAGTAAGGGATTTCAGGATGTTGGTTATAAATCCTTCAATAGCGTGTTTGTTAAACGGGGCATGGAGAAATTGATTAAAAATTCGGGCTCAATTGGCGGTTTCTGACGAAGCAAATCTACGGGTGATCTTGGTCCAGAGTAGTTTAGAGGATGCGATATTGGCGGCATTAAACACATTTGCATGCGTAGTACCATCAAGCTTGGATAAGATGATTGCTCTAATTTCTCTGTCTTGTTTCAGCAAGAGTTGTCCAACATTAGTAGTTATAACATCTTTAACGTCTTTGAGGTCAAATAACATCATCATCTTATCGCGCCAAATGGAGTAATTATCCTTGTTGAGTGGTGGAATTGCATCGACGGAGGCCTTGAGAGCAACTTGGTGAAAGTAATCATTTGCCCCCGCTGGTTTGTTCATTTTCGGTAGCGTATGATCGTCCTTTTGGCTTTTAACCGTGATGAGATTTGGATAGAATTTCTTAGAGCTAGAACCAGCAGACTATAAACAAAGATTAGAACCTGGGAGGATTAGACAAGGCGTAAGGAAAGAAAGAAAAAGAATACCAACAGCTTATAGAGACTTATCACTTAGAAAGGAGATGAGATGGCACAAGGTGTAGATGTTGAGGAGGTTGAGGAGATTGAGGCAACGAAGATGAAAGACAGGGAATAGATAGATGGAAGAATATGAGGAGAAAGCTGAGTGGTTAGAGAGCTCGAGTGAGAGTGGTCTTGAGGATAAAGCTCTTACCAGGCATAGGTTCAAGGGCAGATTGACAAGACTGACCAGAATAGGAATCTTGAGTTGGTGAGAGACATTGGGCAAGAAGAAATAGACCAGATAAGAAGGGATGGAAGATAGGAGGAGAAGGAAGATAGCAAAAGAGAATGGAAGATAGAACTGAAGAATTGGTCACTGAGATCATGAGATGTTCACCCGGGTTGACTCGCCGAGCGGGGAGTCCCGGTTAGTACAGATATGTCACAGGATTCGCCTCAGTTCACAGAAGTACTGAGGCGGAGACAGACAGAGTAAGCGGAAGAAATGGAACACGGAAATGAAACATAAGAATGAAACAAAATAGATAAAAATAGATCATGATAATCTCAACATAAAATTTAACAGTTGTAGTAATTTTAGAGATTTTACAATGAAATTCAAAAGCTTGCTGTTGCAAACTAAGTATATCCTTGGTAGATTTTTTCAAAATAAACAAGAAACCTATCATTAAAAATAGAATTGTTCTAAAATTACTGGGATTAGCACTTAAGTTGTTTCAAATTTCACCTCCACTTTTTAAATCCACAGTATGATCAAGATGATCAATTTTCCTGAGGTTCAGTATTGAATCAATGAAATGCTTCTATAATTTTTTTCTTGGGAAGCCAAATTTCAATTTTAAATTGGTATGAAAATGCTTGAAAAAAAAAATGATTCCTCTAATGCAATTAAGAGGTGCAATTTTGATCAAAATTGCATTAAAATATGATTGTGAATCTGTTCTTATATCTGCTCCCAGTAAACAAAATATTGAAAGTTTTCCTAGTAACTGAATATTCCTGGTGTTGAATAGAAATTTACAAGAATTCATCTGAAATTTTGACAGCTGAAATTCTTCCTAATTGAAAAGAGGGCCAAGGTGATATTCTTAAAAAAAATGGTATTAAAAAATCATTTGTGGGTCATTTACCACATTTTAGATAAAGTTTTTGCATTTGAAATTAGATAGAGTGTAATTTTTTGATTAAAATCATTTTCTTACTTCCTTATGTGTATTAAAACCATTTAATTTTATTTTTTTGATCATAAATATGGAAGATTCAACTGAAATCTCTTGAGACATATATAAAAGTGACTAAATAAATAAAAGCCAATCTTACCACCCTTCCACTTGTGTTTACCTTCATGGGTTGGTTGGAGTTCATGAGAGGAAAATATTTCACAAAAAGAGTTCAAGTTACCAGAAACACTCATCAAGCTTTATTTTTCAAGTTTTCTTTTTTTAAGCCAAATATGATTGAATTTCTTTACAAAGAGAGCTGCTTATGAAAAATGGGTTCTTTCATTTGAAGTCATGTGGAATTTTTCAAGCTTCTTTTGAGATTCAAATCAGGTGATCTCTTCATAAAATAATTTGATTTGATACCTTTGAGGTAGAAAACCCCATTCATTGGAAAAATTCATGGATTTTCTTAGGATGAATTAATTCATTTTATGAGGAAACCAATGGAAAATAAATCTGATTTGAATTTGCCACATATCAAAACATTTATTGGACTTAAAAATTTAAAGATTATTAAAAGGTCAGACACTCCATAGTTGAAAAACTTCCATGTATTCTTGATTTTTCATGAAACAAAGATGAGGTTTTCTTTGGTCATTGCATAAAAAGGATTTTTCTATCATTTACTTTAAGATAAGGCAATTATTAATATCTGTTCTTTTCAAACCTTGTGTTATAATTGATAAGAGGTGGAATCTTGATGGAAGATTGAGTAAAGAACCCAATAATTGTTAAAATTGCTGGTAATCATTGATGAGAAACATCTAAAAGTCCATTGGAATTGAACTTCTATTGACCACCAATGGAAAAGCTGTAAAATAAATAGAAATAAATGATAAATCTGATATGATTTTTGAAGCATAAGTACTTACACCTCCCAAGGAATTCACACCTCTCCATCCAAAGGTCCCAGACATTTGGTATTAATTTTTCTGAAATATGCAATTCTAAGGCCTCACTGTCAATTTTTTGTTGAATTCTGCGGACCCAAACTTTTTCATTCTGCTATTTATGCATCCAGATTTCACTTGGTGCCCAAATTTCAGGAAATGGCTCAATTTTTCCTTGAGGTCATGATCAATATGTTTTTGTGTTTCTTCCAACTGTTTTTTTGGTTCATGGGATAATAGAACCATTTTCTTTGCTTGATGTTTGAGTGGTATTGGGAGCAATTGGTGGATTGGATATGTGATTTCTGTGAGGTAAGAGTTGGTTTTATAAGTTGGGTACAAATCAATTTTGGGTTGATATTTATAGGAAATGAAAAGGAAGTATACTATTGCATGACTTCAAATTGAATATTGCATATATAAAAAACCTATGCATAAATTGTATGGAAATTTTCATGGGTGCTTAGCATCATATGCATTTAATACAGTAATTGAACAGTATTACATACTTTATTAATTTGCAAATGATTTGACGTATTTTAAGAAATTTACGTGGCATTTTGAAGCAGAAATTTTGAATATTACTGGATCTATGGGTATGGAGATGATATAAAAATTGGAATTTAGGTTTTTTGTTTGATTCATTTCTTAAGAAACAAATGATTGGTTGATAAATGAAGGTATTGTGATTCACTGATGTTGATAACCAAAAAAAAATCACAGCAAAACAAAAATTTAGGAAAGAGAGATATTTGCATTGATTTGGATTTTTTTATTTATTTGATAATATTATGTACACTAAAAACAGCCATGATATGATGCCTTGCTTTGTTTTAATTCCTCTGAAAAACCAATCATAATCTTGAACAGCAGTTTCTGGAGATAGCCAGTAATTTTTAAGCAGGGTGCCATGCCTACTTGATTTGAGTTGAATCCCATGACCTTTGTATGAGTATTTCAGCAACACACTGCATCCATGCTGTTGAGGCAAAAAAACAAGATATTTTCATAGGGAAGGCCCAAAATATTGGATCATTTCAATGTTCCACTTGCAGTGTTTTTAATATGCAACATAATGTAATTCTTCTTTTAGTGGTCCTTGACTCCCATGAAATCACAATATCCAATTGATTTCTCAACCAAAACTCAGCTATTCTTAATTTAAAGTCTTTTTTCAATATTTCTTCATAATTTTTATGATTTGCAGCACATGATATAAAAGATTATGGAATGAGAAAAGAATCTCATTATTTTCCAGAAAGGTAGGGTTTGGTTTGAATTTAATGGCCTAAACTCAATTTTTTTTTGATTCCAAATCAGCAACTTAGTCATGATAAGATTGGATTAAATTTCTAGATGATCCAGAACCAGCATAAGCTGTACAAAGACTAAAAAAATATAAGAGCAGAGTATCTGACGGAAATGGAGGTTCACAAGAAAAAACAGGAAGGGAGAATCCTACAGCTTGGGCCAGTAGTTGTATGTCAAAGACGGAAGTTATTCAGGATGGACAATGCATATTGAGAGAGGACAGGCTGAGGGGAGAAATCAAGGAAGCAGACTGGATGGCTAGAGGATCAGATAGAGTTCTTTTGAGAGTGCTTGAGAAATCTGAGTCTTACCAGGCAGAGATTTATGGTTGATAGACTTGAGTTGATTTGGCAGAGGCAAAGTTTGAGTTTTGATGAAGAGATTATTGAAATAGAGTGAGAAAAGAAGAAGGAGAAATAGAAGGAATGGAAAAGAGAAGGAAGGAGAAAGAAGAAAGTAGAGTAGCAAGTGAGACTTGATGAGAGAGAGCAAGATTGAGAAAGAAGAAATAGAAGGTAGATTAACCCATGAGGCAGAATGAGAGAGAAAGCACGCAGAGAGAGTACTGAGAGAAGCGGGCGGGAGCGCGCGGAGAGAACTACTGAGAATTAACACCCCCTGTGACTGGTAAGAGGAATGGTAGATAAGATTCACAATAGGGTCTAAGTAAAGACTTCTTGCTGAAGGATCCTGAGGGCATTGACAGCGGAGGCCTTAGTGAGTGGATCTTCTATCATCTTGTTGGTGGGAATAAGATACAGATCAAACTTGGAGAGAGATAAATCTTCTTGCAAGCCTTTAGTCTTGATATCAATGTGTTGTGATTTGGAGTGCAACCCAAACTTCTTGATCTTGTCTTCCAAACCCTTGTTGTCAATGTAAATTTTTGGTTTGAACTCAGGGAAAAAGTGGATTTTGCCAACAAGGTGAGCAATTCATTTTAGCTCCAGGTAGTAGTCCAGGAGTGCATTGAGCTCTGATTTGGTAGAAGAGTAAGTTATGTTTTTTTGTCTTGATGAGTTCCAGATGACTGGGCTACTGTAGTGAAGAATAATGTACCCAGTTTGAGACTTACAAAATATAGGATTGTTGCCCCAAGTAGCATCGCTGTAGGCTGATTTAATTTCTTTAGAGGGATTGTACTTGAGAGTGAGTTTGAGATTTCTGGTGGTTTTCAGGTATTTCCAGACTTTTTGCACTTCCCTCCAGTGTGACAATCCAGGCTTTTTATTGAATTGGGCCAGGCTTGAGACAGAAAAAGTGATGTTGGGGCCGGTGTATTGGGACAGATGCTTTAGGAGTCCAATAGCAGAACGGTAGTTTATATTGAGCTGAGAGAACTCCGCGTGATCTTCATCCAAAGCCGGTTCAAGATGGAAATTTTGAGTTAGTGGAGATTTGGTGTCTTTGCAATTGGTGAGACCTAGTTCATCCAATCCTTGATCAATGTGACTTGGCTTGCTGATTAAAATTTTTTCCTCTTCAATCTCCATTAGCATGCTGAGGATGGTGTTTGGAGGATGACAGGAAGAATTCAAGAATTTGCTCAGAAAATTGTTAGCAAAGTTGTTTGACTTCCCAATGTGAATGATATTGTCAACATGAAAGAAGATGACTTCCCCGGATTCTGAGTTGAGGTACAAGCAAGGATCACTGGTAGATTTGTGGAAACCTTGCCATTTAATTGAGGTAGTGAGAGTTTTGTACCAGTTCTTTTGGGATTTGCAAAGGCCGTAGAGAGATTTCTTCAATTTTAAAAAGGGCCATTTTCTGTTTGATCTTTCAAGTGTTCTAATTATTAATATTTTGTTCAGAGGCGCATGGAGGAAGGCTCCCTTCACATCAAATTGAGTGAAGTTCATCCTATTCTTTAGGCTGTAGAGCAGAGCAAGACGGAGAGATCCTAGTTTTCCAGTTAGTGCCCAGGTTTTTTCATAGTCCACGCCCTGAACCTGGTCAAATCCTTGTACCCATAGTCAGGCCTTGTATTTTGCAGGCTTTCCATGGCAGTTTTCTTTCACTTCAAATACCCAGGTTGTATTCAGGATATTTTTAGGTTTGTCATACTATTCTTCCCAAACTTCTTGGGATTTGATAGAGTTCAATTCTTCTTCCAATGCTTTTTTCATTGAGGCCATTCAGGGCACTTTTTTTCTGCCTTATAAGAGGGAGGTTCATAGTAGTGATGGAACCCATATCTTCGAGGTTTTTGGATTTCATTTTGTGGTCTAAAATTGGTTCTCTGAGTTATTGGTTCAGGAGCAAGGGGGAGAGGAGGATCTGGAGAGTGAGAGTGCAAGGAATTAGTTTCCTCCAGATTGGAGTTGGATTCAGGACATTCAGGAAGTCTTTCCCTGATCCTATATTGCTTGTTGCTGGGGGAAAATTCAGCTTTGTGGGCGTCCAGTTTAGATTTGGAGAAGAATTCTAGACCAGGAGATTTGAGAAAAGGAAATTGGCTTAGCTGGGTCTTGAGAAACCTAATGTGTTTAGTTTTGATGACCGCACCAAGCAAGTTGAGAATAAGATAGGAGTGAAAAGTGGGATTGAACCCAATCAGAATGCCCTCAAGTCCCTTTTCTAAAAATTTCAGCCTTGATGAATGTGATTTGCAAGGTAGATGACAGAGGCGCCTGCAGGTTTCAAATAGTTAGCGGGGAGACTTTTACCAAACATGAGCTCCAAGGGAGATAGGTGATTACCTTCTTGAGGAATTTGGTTGAGCATGAAGCAGCAGCTTTGAGTTAGTATGCCCCAATAATTTTAAGCTAACCTGGTTGACAATAACATGGCGCGGGCGGATTCAATTATATTTCTATTAGCTCTTTCGGCTTGGCCATTATGTTGAGAATGGTAAGGTTCTGACGTTTGTAGCTTGATGTGTTTAGCTTTGGAAAATTCATTGAGGGTAGAATTGGTGAATTCAGTTCCTTTATCTGAGAAGATTTCAGAAGGATAGTAGTTCAGCCTCTTTTGTTTGACTTCAAGGATGTTTATGATCACTTCAGTAGACTTGTCCTTGCATTTTAGTTGAAATTCTGCTAGATAGCCTGAGTAGTTGTCTACCAGCGTGAGGATGTAATGATGACCCACCTTAGATTGAGGTTTTGTCAGCCCTATGAGGTCAAGGTGAATTCTATCTAAAGGTTTTTTCATAGGAGTTGAGGTGCAAGAGAATGGAGACCTAGTAATTTTGCTCCTGATGCAGCTGTTGCATTGGAATTTATGGAGCTCTTTGTTAGTGTAGAAGTCCTTCAAAATTGGCTTAAGAGTAGAGATGGAGGCATGTCCATACATCTTGTGGATATTAAGTAGAGAAAGAGAAGGGGTGCAAGATTGGCTGGTAAGGTTTACAGTTTGACTTTTACCCGCTGAATGAGGTTTTTTGATGAAAAATAAATTGTCTCTAATGAATCCTTTCAGTAAGGGTTGGTCATTCTGAGTCACAGAGAATATGTCATGGACTTGAGAGAGATTACAGCCTTTTTTGGCAAGGAGACCAGGACTACTAAGATTGACAACAATATCCGGTACGTAGACGCAATCTTCAAGAGTGATTGTGGAGTCTTTCCATTCTAATTTTACTGTTCCGGTTCTGCATATCTTGAGATTAGCTTCTAATTCGCTGGTTTTGATTTCTTCCAATCCTTCCTGAAGTTTGATGGAGGAGAAATACTTAATATTGTTGAATATATCAAAATTTGCTCCAGAGTCTAGAAGAAGATTGGGATTGTTATCTGCATTGATCCAGAGAGTCAACAAGGCATGATAGTTGATGGTTGGAGTTCTTTTTGATTTATTCTTCCACTCATTTTGTTGCTCAATCCACCATTCTGGTGCAATTTGGGGATGTAAATGGAAGCAAGAAGATTCTGAGTGCAGTGCATTAGGGTTGTGTTATCCTTCTTGGAATCTCATTTGAGTCTTCTTTTTGTCTTTGTGGATCTAAGTCTTAGTTAAAAGCAGTGAGACATCTGTTGCCGGTTTATTGGAATTTGATTGTGCATTTCTCTTTTTATTGTATTTTTTGAGGTGGTTGGAAACTACATCCACCATCATTTGTTTTTATACATGCATGATTTTTTGCTTAAGATTTTCAAGAATTGGAGGAAACTTGAAGATCACTAAGTATGCAAGTATATCATTGGGAAGTTTGATTCCTACGTCTTTCATCCTTGTAATTTCCTGTTGCTTTTTGGTAATGAATCTCTTGATGGCATGTTCATTGAAAGCTGAGTGAAGGAAGTGATTAAATACCCTTGCCCTATTTGCTGTCTCAGAAGAGGCAAATCACCTGGTGATTTCTGCCCATAGGATTTTAGATGAGGTTACATTGGTGGAGTTGACCACGTTGGCATGGTGTTTGCTTTCTAGTTTAGATAGAATTATGGCTCAAATTTCTCTGTCTTGTTTGGAGGACAGGGGGCTGGAATTCCTAGTAATAGCATCCTTGATATCTTTCAAGTCAAATAACATGAGAATCTTATCCCGCCATATTTAATTATTCTCCTCATTCAGGGGAGGGATGGCGTCAACAGAGGATTTGAACACCACCTGATGAAAGTAGTTGGCCTCCCCAGCTGGTTTTTTCACAGTTGGTTTGGTTAGATTTGATTGTGAAACTTTTGGCTTTTAACCGTGATGAGATTGGATTGAATTTCTAGATGACTCGGAACCAGCATAAGCTGTACAAAGAATAAAAAAATACAAGAGCAGAGGATCTGACGGAAATAGAGGTTCAAAATAAGAAACAGGAAGGGAGAATCCTACAGCTGGGGCCGGTACTTGTATGTTGAGGACAGAAGTTATTCAGGATGGACAATGCATATTGAGAGAGGACAGGCTGAGAGGAGAAATTGAGGAAGCAGAATGGATGGCTGGAGGATCAAATAGAGTTCTGTCAAGAGAGCTTGAGAAATAAGAGTCTTAACAGGCAGAGATTTGTGGTTGATAGAGTTGAGTTGATTTGGCGGAGGCAAAGGTTGAGTTTTGATGGAGAGAATAGTTGAATAGAGTGAGAAAAAAAGAAGGAGAAATAGAACAAATGGAAAAGAGAATGAAGGAGAAAGAAGAAAGTAGAGATGGGAGTGAGACTTGATGAGAGAGAGAAAGATTGAGAAAGAAGAAAGAGAAGGTAGATACACTCATGAGACAGAATGAGAAAGAGATCACACGGAGAGAGTACTGAGTGAAGCCTGCGGGAGCGCGGGGAGAGAACTACTGAGACTTAACAAGTCAATAAATTTCATGGGAAGTATGATCATGGAGCATTCAATCATCCAAAATAACCACGTTTTCAAGTCAAAAATTGGATTATCCCAACATCAGAAAAAAAACTGAAATCAAGAAATATCAATCTGGAAAAACTAATAGTCTAATTCCCTAGAAAGTCACCAGAATTAACTTTGGGAATCTTGGGGTTCTGAGGTCACTTCAAGTAAGTTAGAAGAGGTAGTTTTTTTGACATCCCAGACAGTATTGAATTGGCTCCCCAGATCATAGTCAGTAAACAGTACAATATCCTCCAGAAGTACCTCAGCCAATTGTTAATAACAAAATCTTTCATCAAAAATGCTCATTACATCTCTCCAGTTAATTTTTTGGCTCTTACTAAAATACATATCACTCAAGGAAGTAAGAATATATGCCCTTGTGTTACCATTTTGGCCTCAGAGTGGCTCATCATGTAAGCCAGCTTTCATCTTTGACTCAAGAATAAGACTGCAAAATTCAAGGAGGATGCCAGAATTCCACTTTGGCATTACTTGTTGATTTCCTGGACATACCAATATAGAAGCAGGACCAAAAACTTACATGTGTGAAACACATGCTAGAGAATTGGTCCCCCATTGGTTCTTCTTTTCTTCCAAGTCCTTTGACATAAAAGGCTTCCGATGATCTTATTTTTCATCAAGACGTAAGTTTATAGGCCCATTGACTAGAGAGACCACATATTTGAAAAAAAGTATTAAGGCCACCTCTTCCAGCATTCATCTCAGCATCCTGGTTAACACCCAACCTCTTGCGTTGAGCAAAAGTGGAATAATCAATTACAGCTTCTGGCAGGTTGGAAAAGTAGCTTTGTGCTTTGATTAAAGCCTCATCTGAAGTCCCGTCAATACCTTCCATCAAAAGAAGCACATTTCTGGAGATTTTGTGTAAGCCTACACCGATGATGTCATTCAAGGTGTGCTTCAGTTTCATGTATGCCCCACATATTGGCTCCCTGGTATAAAACACAATCTCAGAGAAGGTATGCATATTGAGCAGGACTGTCTTCCTGGAGCAAGAGAGGGAGTTTGTGTTGATGAAGGTGCTTACAACAAAAAAATCATCATCTTTTCCAAACAAGATTTTTTCTGATAATTCAAAAATTAAGAATAAGTTTATTTTCATAGGAGTGCAAGACAAAATCATGAAAATTTACCATCTTTGCACTGTGTCAAAAGGAGGTCCAACAATTTGAATATTGTTGATGATTCGGGGGGGGGGTTGAGAGGATCCTTTGTCCAATAAGGTTAAGGGTGTTGTTATTTAAGAACTTTGTAGTGCTGATCATTTTGGTATAATTTGCCAGGGTTGCATTTTCCTTTAATTCTTCCCAGTATGAAAACCTCAACAGATCTTCCTTAGTCAAGCCAACAAAAAGCTCTAGGCAATGCAATAGAATTAGCTTCCATGATTTTCATTCCATCACAAAATGATTCCACTGACCTGGCCAATTTGATCCAGGATTTGATGTTGGCCCAATGGTTTGTGCCTGGGTTTCAGTTTGGCAACTAGCATGGCCTTAAGGTTGAGATGGCTTTGTCAATAAAGGGCCCTCAATCTTGTGCCTTGAAGTTCTCTGTTCCAAATTGCTAGTGATGAGTCCAGCATCAGATGCATTCGGCTTTTGGGGTATTAAGGATGGGGCACTCTGATTCAGAAAGGGAAGATTGATTTATAAGTCAATTTTGGGTTGATTATCCAGCATAGCATTCAAAATAGTAAAAATACAGCCTCAGGGGATTTTGGGACTAGGGTGGGTGCAGGTGTGGGACTCCTGGGTGATTGTTCAACAATCAAGATTTCTGGTTGCTCTGGTTGTGCATCACTTGAGCAAGTGAATTCTGTGTCAGAATCAGAGGAGTCAGATGATGCTTGAGAGCTTGAGGGAAGCCTTGATGTTGATTGTCTAGCTGCTTTCTGATGAGCTTGGGCAGCCAGCCGGGAACATGCCCTGTTTCCTGGAGCAATCCCGGGTTCTTTAGCTGGGGTTTCAGGGTTCAGCACTGGGTTATTGTCAGAGGCCTAGAAAGTGGCACAATTAAGGGCAGCAACCCTGGCTTCCTGAACTGGATCCTCCAAAGGCACAGATGCAGTGGATGTTTCAGGTTCACCTCAAAATATTGGAATTTATCAGCCTTGAATATTTGGATAATTTTTGATCAAAACTTTGTTGCATCAAATGATTCTTTCAACTCACTGGGTTGATTGGCCAGGTGCTCTCCTGGAACCAATGTAAGCTGGGGGCAGGCCAATCTTTAGAATTTGCTTTTTCATCATCCACTAATGGTTCCTTTTGAGTTGATTTGACATTTTAACTATCAGCTATTGTTGGATGTTGTTTTTCTTCAGCTGAAGCCTCAAGCAAACCAACATTTATGTCGGTTTGCAACCTCAGCTGTTCCACCTTTTTTTTGTGCTTTTTCTGATAAAAATCAAGCATTGACTGCAATCTTTGTTTATGGGATCTTTCCATATATTCCTCACAAAGGAGTTCATTCAATTGATCAAGAGCAGGTTTTTCTAAAAATTGATCATTCCAGCTCAAATAAGTATTAGAACAGACGGGACATAGGCAATTCAAACACTTACCAGGAAAATCAGCCATGGTATAATCAAGGTAGTTGTCAAGGTCAAGACGCTTGAGATGATGCTGTTGAAGTCTGAGGGGTATTATGCAGTTAAGAGCAGAATGAACCAAGAACTCTGATTGAATAAGCCATAGATTATATACCCTGAAAACCTAGTCACACATTACATGTGTGTGAAAGATGAATGACAGTTGCTCATTGAGTACAATTTTCATAGATCATTTGTTTAAATAGCCTGCAGTATCATCAAAGTTTCTGCTTCCCTGCACATAACATATTTGTGTATGTCATTTGAAGGGCGGTGGACAACTTATCATAAGTCTTCCACCTCCCTCAACATGTAACACGTGACACAGGAAAACTTTTTGAATTGGCTGGGGAGGTGGACAAGTTGTGCTAAGTCATCCACTTCCCTTCAACCACATGGTTGCTTGATTGTTAATACTCCAAATAATCAATTATTGCTGGGACAGTGGACAACATAGCATAAGTTTCCCACCTCCCTAGCCTCCCCACAAGGATTTCCCATGTCATGTGATTCCCACATCCAAAAAATTCAAGGGAGGTGGATGACTTATGATAAGTTGTCCACCTCCCTTGACACTACCTATACATGCACTATGCATTAAAGCTACATATAATCCAACAGTAAGGTGGACAAATTAGCCTAAGTTGTCCATCAATCCAAAGTCATCCAATCTTAAATTCCAAAAATTACAAATTATTTCCAACTCATGCACACTTTGACATCATTTAATTAAATAAATGGTAAGCAATTTGGCACAAAGAGGTGATTTTTGAATTTATTACATTGAAGCACATGTTCAACCATATCTGGATTTCTTTCCATTAACTCTATTTACAATTTTAGAGGGAGAACAATTATGAAGTTTAAGAGAAGCTGCTGCTAGTTTTTTTTTAATTTTAGGGGAGCAACCAATATAATTATGATGTTCAGTTGTTTAAAGGCTGGGTTGAGGAAAAGTAGTTTGATGAGGAGAAACAGAAGTCTGCAATAAAATTTCTATAATTACCCCAGCTTTTGCGTAATCAATTATGAAACCAAGAGTTGGGAAGGAGAGACCATGGCATTTTTCTTTGGAGAGAGGAGGTATTGGGGTTCCAGTAGGTTTTTCAATATAAGTGAAAAAACCATAAGTATAACCAATCAAGTCATCCTGATCTGTATAAGGAACATTTAAAAATTCATCACAAGTGACAATGACATTAGAAGCATGAAGAAAAGAATCCCTTTGGTCATTCCACTCTGGAGATGTCCAGTTTGGAATTTTGAACTCTTCTGATACTTCCTTGTACTTCACATGAGCAGTGTTGGATAAACTTTGGATTCTATTGAAAATCAGTTGGTTATGGACTGGAAGCTTAGACCACAAAAGATCATCATTTGCTATTTGTTCTGGGTTCATATCTTTTCTCCTTGCATATAATCCTATTTTGAAATATATTTTGATGGAAATCAGTGAACAAAGACATGAGTAGAAAGTTTGTATTGATTCCCAATTACCTGCAGAATATCCTTGGTCAGTTCCCTGCCAAAAGCCTATTCCAAACATATATCCAGTATTAGTGTTTCTATTGGTTTTTTTCAGGTTCTGTTGATTGTTTGCCATCACATAGAGATCTTCTACCATCTCAAAAAATTGAGTTGCCAACAATGTATATGGTTGTTGCTGCAATGAATTATACTTGACCACCACAAAGTGTTGGTACTTTCTGTTGCAAACCACTTGTAGATTTATTGGGAGTACCACATTTGATACTACTACTTGGCTTGGACTTAGACCCTTCTTCATGGTGATGAAGTAGATTGACTCAAATACACACTCTTTATTGCTATAATCAAGCTTAGCTTTTCAATTCTTTTTATGTGCTTTGGATAAGGATGGGATGCATGGAATCAAGGGTTGTGGTGGTGGCCTAAGAAAAGAACAATCTTGGCTTAATTACTTTTGATGCTTTAGATTCAAGGGCTCATCATCACTACAAACTTTGTCTCAAAAGCACCAACAGGAATACAAGTGACAAGGATTGAGATAAAAGCAAAAGGTTGAAGTCAGTGATATGAAACCCTTTATGATGATTGGAATGAATAAATGTTGCTACCTTCAACCACTTTTAAAGACACATCCTCATTATTGGTTTTCAACTGCAACAAGTGGGCTTGAGATTGGGTGCATGCATTGCATTTGACTTGATCCACGGTTTACTATTACACATGATGATGATGAAGGGATTCATAGTTCAAAAAGGGGTTCAAGGACAAACAGGAATCAATCAGAGGTTCCATGGAGTATAGGTTGATGACTTCATTGCTGCTTGCAGTAAAGATGAATACAAGGATGGATGGTATTGATGCTTATATGTGACAATCAAATTTGAGTTGATTTGGTGAAGAAACGTGCTATGATTGGAAGAAGAAGAAAAAAGAATGGTGAGAAAGAGAAAGAATGAAGTCATTTTTGGACTGATGAAGATGAAGGATTCAAGATATTGAAATAGGTGCATGAGTTCTTACCCTTGAAATTTATTGATGATGAGTGAGAGGTTGAAGGGATGCCTTGGAATCAATGGGTAATGGCAGGATTTGAATGGGGTGTTTCTTTTTTGAGATCAGGTTTATTTGAGGATTTTTTGATGATTGGAATAGTGAGAGATGATTTAAAGGTTTTAGAAGGCAGTAGAGAAAAAAAATTAGTCTAACTGTTCAGATTTTCAAACATTGAAAAACTGGATGGAAACTTAACTGGATGGACCTGCTGGAGTCGCTTGGAGCTACTGAAATCACCTTGGTTTGTTGGGTGGTTTGCAGGGGCAAAGGAAGAGCCCGTTGATTTGCAAGCACTTGCCGATTTGCTTGCAAATCGACCAACGAGGCTTTCTGTATTGGCGCAAGGCCGCGTCAGCGGCCTCGCTTGGGTTTGCTTGCCTAGCAAACCTGAGCGCACCGACTGTTGCTGGCAAACACAAGCAACGGGTTGGGTTGCCAGGGCCGATTGAGGCGCACAGACGTCTCCCAGGGCCCTGGAAGCCTGGCAGAACGCCCCTGGGTCGCGTTCAGCGACCTTCGCGCAAATGGATCCAATTTTGGGTCCTTGCGTTTCCCAGGAGGAAAGCGGGTGACCTGGGCATTGGCCAAGGGGTTCAGGCCCAATGTCGGCTCCTCCAGGGCCTGGAGCTCCTCAAGCCCATCAGGGCCATTTCAATGGAGAGCCCAGAGAAAGTGCCAATGGGTTTTGGCCATATGGAAAGGCCAAAACCCATGAGAGTGAGGTGGGTCCTTGGGAATAAAAATACATGGCATGGAGTATATCCATGCCATGTGTTTTCATGCCATGTGTTTTCTTTTCAATATCACTATGATTCAAGCCTCATAGGGGGTAAGGTCATGCATGACAAGTGAGCATGAATTTCAAAATGAGAAGTATGCGTGAATTTAAGAGGTATTCATCTGGAAAATGTTAGATGGAAAGATCCAGAGGATCTTTTTGATATTGAATATGATATTTTGAGAATTGCTTTGTGATAATTTGATACTATTTTTGTAGAATTCCTGAATATGTACAAGGAGTGGAGCAATGGCTTTAATTTTTGATAAGTGAAGGTTTCTATATATGATCCTTGTCAATTCCACTTCTGAAAAGGTGTAAAATAATACTTCCAACTTTGAAGGAGATATCTGATGAAACCAAGATTTTGTGTTTGTCTCAAAATAATGATGACAGTAAGAAATAAGTTTTTAATTTATGTGAATTCATGTGAAAATTTATTTATAATAATGATTTTTGTTTCAATAAAGACAAGCTGATTTTTAAATAATTGTTTCCAAAGAAAATGTTTTCCAATGGTTCTTTCACTTTTTTTAAACTCCAAATGAAAAACTGGAACTAGTTTCCAAAATTTGGTAATTTGAATATGTCAATAAAAACTTTATTCTTATATTTTTTTACTCTAAATGTTCAGAATCAAAAATACGTGAAATTTTTCATATTTTTGGGTGCCTTTGTACCTGCCCGATTACAGGATTCATAAAGAGTAATGAAATTGATCAATTTACCATTAAATTTGGGAAATAGGTCTTTTGATAAAGGTGGGGTTGTAATTTATGGAACAAAAATGTCAAATTACATTAAAATTCATATAATTGCTCTTGAGGATAAACATTTTGATATTCAAAATACATTTTATGGTTTATATTAATTGGACTAAATGGACAAAATATGCTATTGAATGCTAGTCATTTATGCCCATAAACCTGAAGGGAAATGGTGCACTTAGACTAAGTACACCATGTCCCTTCAGAAAACCAGTTGGTGGTGGTCTTGGGTCACCACAAACCTACATGAAAAGGTGGCCAGTATTGAGCCTCCTTGCCCTCATGCTGGAAAACTTTTTTCTTAAGTATTGACAGGGTCACTTCCCACTGTGAACTGGTGAGTTTAATTCATTAACAATTACCAAAATATCTTGGAACTTTGAGACATGAGAAGTATGGAATCTTTTGAATTATGGGAAGTTTCTTCAACCAATGAGCAAGATGAATGAAATTTTTTCAGGGCTATGCAAAAATCACCAAATCATTTACCTCTAACAAATTTCTTTGATATATTTCCATGTTATTTATCTTTTTGGATGAAGGTATTTTCCAAAATGGGCATTTTAGTAACAACTATTTTTTGAAAGAATCATGGTGGGCAAGTTATGCTAAGTTGTCCACCTCCCCATACCAATGATGAAGAGCCAATTATTTTTGCCAATTGGAAAATTTTGAAGGGGGGTGCACCACTTAGGCTAAGTTTTCCACCTCCCTGCGCCACCTCACCCTTTATCATTGAAAAAATTGATGTTATCTTTTTACATTACATCTAAGTGTTGCACAAAATAGGCTTACCTGTGATTCTGAAGGCTGAAAAATATCAATTTTTCTGTTTCACTTTCCAATATATTGATTTCTTCTTGAATCAACCAAAACTGCTACTGTGACACAAAATCAATTTTCTCTCAAGAAATTTTTTACCATTCATGAATGTAGAGTTTTTTCACATGTATGTCACAATGAACTTTCACAATTTATAATTTGTAAGCCAGAATGAACAATCATTCCAAGGATATTGGCCTGAGCCAGAAATATTTCACTGTCTCCCCGCCAAAAAATATTGATCACCACTCACCACAATTAATTCTTGGGGCCTTGATCCTACCATCATTTTTTTGAGGCTGGGTTCAATGATTGATCAAGGTGAAGAATATATTGTCAGGGACATGCAAGGATCAGAAAAATCTGTTCCTCTACCAAATTATTTTTCTGTAAGGCCATGTTGTGATTCATCTTCTTGGGTGAAAGATATTTTCCAGAATGGGCATTTGATTACCAGCATGTTTTTTCCTGAAACAAACATGGTGGACTGGTTATGCCAGGTTTTCCACTTCCCCACACTATGGACTAAGACCCAGCTAATGTGGGGAAATTAGAAAATTTTCATCGCAAGGCGGACAGCTTAGGCTAAGTTTTCTGCCTCCCTTGGCCACCATCCATTTGATTACATGGATATCAATTATCTTTTGGTACATTCTGTCTGGGTATGTGAGGAAAAAATTATATGTGTGAATCTGTATTTTTAAAACCAATGATTTCCTTAAGGGGTTTGTGGAGTTACTGCATCTTCAAAAACCCCAAAAACCCATGGACTTTATCATCAAACTCATCCTTCAGCTTCACCCCTGGTTGGTATTCTCTGGATTTCCTAGAGAACTGGATTATAGTAATATTACTTTGCTGGCAGCTGATTTGAATGAAAAAATTGACTGTCTCTCACCAAAACACAAAAGAACTTCTCATGCATATTAGTTGATAATGGATTCAAAAACAAAATCACTCCAAGCCGCATCAAGTTAATCTATTTAGAATTCCAAAGCCAGTGAGTAATAACCACTTTGAAAAATCAACAACTTGAACAGGAGAAAAGACTTTGAAGGCACTTGCAGAGTCTCAAAAAAAGTTTAATTCAGCCACTGCTCTTGCCCCATTTGAGTGGTTCAATAGTACTGTATTCCATGACTCAAACACTTGTTGGATGTTTTGAGCTCTTGATTGAAACATGACTGAAAATTTTGGGCGCAAATATTATTCATGTCATACAAAACCTGTGTTATTCTTTTTTTTTTTACAAAATTCATTCATTCATCATCATAAAATTTCCTTAGAACCCCTCATGCCCACTCAAAAATCTTTACAACCACAAAAATATGAAAATCCATTTTTTTGGAACCATTTGAATCTGTCATGCTGATTTATATTTATTTGGAGGGTTTTTAGCAGTCCAAATTTCCCCTTGATGGCTTCTGTGACAATAAAATAAAAGCACAAGAGCCAAGAATATCTGAAAAACTTCATGAAAAAGCCTAACAAAGATGTTTGGGGGACCAAAAGGTGATTCCACTGTTCTCAGGAGTGGATATAGTTCTTCCCACTTTCTGTATCAACTTTCTGGTTTTACGTCAATTCTTCGCCCAAACCAGCTAGTTTATTGAAGATGGAAGGATGATGATACTTAATTAAATTTCAAATTTATATTAATGTTTCATTTGCACACACATTTACATTCATTTAGTTTGCTAACTCAAGATATGATATTCTGCAAGGGTTTGTAGGGGTGAATCAAGTTGAGCCCCCAAAATAATCACTTGAAGTTCTACAACCCAATGTTTGGAACCAGGAAAAAAGTGAAACATAAGGAAAAAAAGAATATTACCAAAAATTTATAAGGGTCACTGGCAGAAATCATTTGGGCAGCAGAGAGTGGCCTCATTACCCCAGATGTGTTCTTAGACCACAATTGTGACCCCAATGGCATGGGATTTAATTACAATGATCTTTGGCTAATTCAATTAAGATGGAGTGATTGATTAAGACTAATGATTCATTGGAAGCTTTGGGTGGAGAACCCTTGTTTTTGAGTTTTTGTCAAATTAAAGTACAATGCATCCTTTGTGAGGCCCTTTCTATTTTAGAGACCCACAAATTTTCTGGAGCATGACCAATTGGAAAAAGTTACCAAGTTGAGAGGTTTTACCTATAATTAGAGACTTGAAAAAAGGATTTTTTTTGGAAAGTGGCATTAGGATTTGAAATCATTGGATTTTTTCCAAAAAAATGCTCATGTTCTGAAAAAATCAAGAAAATATTGTGTATTTCTTGCACAAGAAATTCAGTTGCAATTCTACTCAATGTAAATTTTTTGCAAGTTGAACTCTTCACAATTTCATTGTTCCTCAATCATGAATGTAAAAGAAATCTTATCTTGCAGTTTGACAATGATTTCTAACTATTTTCAGAGGATGGAACAGTTAGACTAAGTGCCTTACCATACCACCAATTCTGATATGTTGATAGAGGCAGGGAGGGAACAGGGTGAAACCATTTTAATGCAAAAAATTCCAAGACAGATCTTCAGAAATTCAATGACCAGTACTTGAAAATGCATTCATCATTTAAAGCAATTAACCAACAATTTTCTTCAGTTTTTCCTGGTAAGGTGGTCCACTTGAGCTAAGTGCACCACCTCACCAGGAGGAACCACCCCAAAATTGCAGATCTAACAGCACTTGGAGCCCAAATTTTTCAGTCAGGGTGATCTTGTTTTCCAAATAAAACTACTTTCCCTACAGTTTCTCTTCAAAAAACAGAAAAAACTACTAATTTTATTTGCTCCTTCCCCCCAAAAAATGATAGCCGATTCCTCTCTCAAACTCCAAAATTTTCCTCCTTGTGAAACTTTAACTTGAGTTAATGTAACAAAGCCAGACATGGTTAAACATGTGCTTCAATTAATACAATTAAAAAATCAACTTTTTGTGCTGAAATGCTTACCAGTTGTTTCATGAAAAAATGTCAAAGTGTGCATGAGGTGTACAACATTTGTACTAGTTAGAAGCCAGGATAGGATGTCTTTGTTTTGATGGACAACTTAGGCTAAGCTGTCCACCTCCCCATTGGATTAGATTTAGCTTTACTTCATAGTACCTGTATAGGTAGTGTCAAGGGAGGTGGACAATTTATGATAAGTTGTCCACCTCCCCGGACTTGCTTGCATGCGGTGTAGAGACTCCTGTGGGATTATATAAATAAAGTAGCAAATAGCTTGCTGGCAGTCCTTGAAGGGGAATTTAGTATTGCTTCTACTCCTTTGGAGTAATAGTATATACTAAGAGTGGTTTTGAATTGCCTGCCCTTCTAGTACTATAGTAAGTCTGCACAATAATTTATTTAAATTAATGGCTGGTTTCTTTGAGACTTAAAATAGGTCTCAGATCAGACCTAGGTTAGTTATTAATTGTTATTGGTAGGGTTTGTTGAAGAATAGACCAGATGTATTGGATTATTGGTTAATTATTGATCAGATATATGTGATCTTAACCAGTATCCCAATATCAAAGGGTTCAAGGGTTTTATCAAAGGGATGGTTCAGGAGAGGACCCAAGGATGGGTTTACCCACAGGGGGCTGGGTAGAGGAAAGGTTGGTAGTTTCTTTTTGTTGTGCTCTCTTTCTTTGTAAGGGTTATTTATTAATTAATGGGTCGGTTTTCTTTAATCTGGTGCTGAATATTTAGGTCACAGAAGAACCCTTATTCAAGCACCTGTTGGGTGGTTTAACTGGTTAAATATGGTTAATAAATTGTTTTCTGATTTCCTGTTTCTTTATAATTGGTTCACTACTAATATGTATCTGGGTAGGTACCACAGATGGATGGGTTGATGGGGTTGATGGATAGATGATGAGATGGGTGGTTATGATTAGGTGAGTAGGTATACAACTTGGATAGGGCAGAGAGGCCCTCCTTAAATAGACAAATCCTGCCCCCAGGGGTGCTCAAGGCTGCCCCTGAGGGTTCTCCCTGTTCTGGTGAGGAACAGTGAGATACAGTTACATGAGGCATTTCTGCTGGTTGGGAAAAGTTTGTACAGTTACATGAGGCATTTCTGCTGGTTGGGAAAAGCTTGTACAGGGGTTTCCTGCATGCAGAGCCTTGCATAAATTGCTGTGTAGTGCTGATAAGATGTATTGCTGTGCTGTACTGGTAGTTTGTTCAGTGCTACTTGATTCTACCTACATGTATTGCTGTGCAATACTGGTGGTTTGTTTGGTTCTTCTTAAGTCTGGTCCCACTTCCTCCTGCATATATTTCTCCTGTATAACTTCTGCACAGACTCCTGTATTTATTGCTCTTGTATTTTCTTCTGCACAGCCTCCTGTATTTATTGGTCTTGTATCTGCTCCTGCACAGCCTCCTGTATTTATTGTTCTTGTATTTGCTTCTGCACAGCCTCTTGTATGTATGCTTGCATGTTTGTTTGGTTTTGGTTGAGACTGGTTTGACTTCCTCCTGCATATATTGTTCCTGTATGCCTCTGCACAGCCTCTGGTTTGTGTATTTGCTGATGGGGTGACTGGATCTGGTCTGCTTGCAATGCCTCCTGGATCTGTATTGCTGTATGGTGATGAGGTGACTGGATCTGACTGATTGCACTGCCTCCTGGATCTGTATTGCTGTATTCTTATCTGGACTGGTTGTTGTGTGGTCCTGGTCTTGAGGATAAGCTGTCACTGGTATGTACTTGAGGGTTTACTAGGTATGCCTTATGTCTTCCACAGAGATGTGACACCTGGGTGGGTATGAGTTTGCCACAGTTGAAGGTTTCTTGGGCTGTATCTTCTAATCCATGAGAGATAGAGGGGTATGTTGGCTGAGTGACTATGGGTTATTTTCAATGTAGAATCCATTTCTGAGGTTAATTTGAGGGTTTGAGCTGTTGTTAAACTAGAAAAGTGAGTCTGATGGCTATAGGACAGGTTTGGACTACCACAGCGGGAATCACATGACATGGGAAATCATGGTGGGCAGGCTGGGGAGGTGGAAAACTTATGCTAAGTTGTCCACTGTCCCAGAAATAATCAATCAATTGGCATATTCAAATTCATGCTCCCATGTGGTTGCAGGGAGGTGGAAAAATTAGCACAAGTCTTCCACCTCCCCAGCTTTCCAATAAGATTTTCCCTTGACATCTCATTGCTGCATACCAATGGCTCTGGAGTGGTGGACAACTTATCATAAGTCATCCACCTCCCTGCACATGACTCATATTTTTTTGTGTGGTAATGCAGACACTTTGGTGATACACACCTGCCTATTCCAAAAAATAAACCAGATTAATCCTGTCTAATTTCATCAGTCCATGATATTATCCACCCCTGTTACATCTTTCTTTATTTTTTTAAGTTAAGTGATTCAGGCATTTTGAATTCTCATATATTCTTTTGAAATAATGATTTAGAATTTTTATTTAAATCATTTATCCTTATTGCTGCTGTATGAACAGCCAGTAATTAGAAAGCACTCTACCTTTTTTACAATAATGAGCAAGAATTGATATCACACTTTCAGCTTGCTACTATTGCAGAGAAAGCTGCAAAAGTAACAGAAATAACATAAAAATAATAATAATACAATTAACCTAAGACGGAGCAGGAAAACCATAAATATTATAACAGAAATAGATTTTCCACCCAAAATTAGGTAGGGTCATTCACTGACCCCACCCTTGAAATCCAACTCGTTATATTTTTAAATAATCAAGGAAAGAAAAACCCAAAATGCCATGGCATCACTATTGAAATCTTTGGCCAATTAAATAATTCAAAAGTATTTTCATGTATAGTGTTCAAACCTCAAATTCAGTCAGAATTGAGATGTTGTGTATATTTTAGGGGTGATGGATGGAAATGTGTGCTGTCACAATTCCCACACCCAGCCGCAGAATCCAATGCACCCCCGCGCGGCTGAGTTTCAGCCCTGTCACTCCGTCAAGGTTGTGTGCGCAGCCTTGGGCCTCTGACAAGTACGCAGCTGCGGGAATACGGTTTTAAAAAGTGACAGGCAGCCTGAGAAACTTAGGTACCGCGTAAACATGCTAAAACCCACAAGGGAACATTTCACATATTTAATAAATGTCCCCTTGGATAGTAGATAGTTTAAAAGTAAATAATATTTTATAAAAATACTTAAATAACCCTTATACTTATTTTTTATTAAATATAATTCAAAGTACCAAGAATGTCGAAAATAAGACAATGACAACTTCTAAAAAAATATTTAAATACTTTAATATAATTTTATGAAAATTTCTATACTTCAATATTTTCTTGAAATACTGAGAAAAATAATGATGTAAAAATATTACATAAATTACCATGACTTATATTTTTAAGTAATTATTTTAGTAAATCAACTTAAACTCGAAAATAAGGATTAAAATCAATATCATGACTTGAATCCAATTATTTAATACATACTGAGAACTCACCTGACATCAGGATGTCCGTAGAAAGTTTCTCTTAAAATAATTATTAACTTACTGGGAAAATTTACTAAAGATAATTAATTAAATAATGACATAAACAGGACAGATTAGTGTTATTCAGACGTCCTAATATCAATTAAAAAGTAGAATAATTCCCATACCCTGAGGAATTAGATTCTACCCGTGCTACAGCACCAAGAACACGTGAAAAGTCACCACTGGTTACCCTGCTAGCGTCAGTGTCTGTCCCTTTGAGCCCCTGTACCCCTCAGAAGGATAATATTGGGACTCAAAAAGCTATAAATAAAGAGCTCTTTTGAGGATATTGATGGGCAGAAACCCAATTATATTTATATCCAGACACCTTTCCAAGGTAATCAATTAACTATAAGAGATAAGTAAGTGATTTATGGCTGAGTCTGATTAATAATATCTGTCCTAAACCTCTTTTTTCAATTTTAACTGCTGAATAAACTTATAACCCCAGTATACAGGTTTAACACATCAGTGCATATCCCAAACAGATACCCATGGATTTAATAATGTACCAGTGAGTTTTATTATCCTTTCTTTGTCGTGGAAGCTTTGTTACAAAGCCCTGCCACTCCACCTTGAATTTTTTATACATATTATCTTTGGGAAAATATCCTTTAAACTAAAGAGCCCAAAGTAACCAGGACTATGTGTTTTCATACTGAAATCCCTGAAAAGAGGTGATAAAGATCCCCAATATAATTTCTGCCCCTCTATAAAAAGTATTTAATAATCAATTTATCTGCATTGATTTATAACAATAAACCATAACAAAACCAATTAACCTTGCAATAAGCTTAATCCAAATATTTTAAGGATTTTTTCTGCATTTATTAAATAATATATTTATTATTTATTCTATCACCTCTGGTAGCTAAAGGATAGCAAGGGTCTTGGCATCCAGGAGGCTGAAAATTTGGGGTCTGGCCGGGAAATATTCCATTTTATTTTATTTAACACCTTGGACCAGACATTCCACGTAAAATTAAATCAAAGATAAATTTATCTGACTTTTTAACCGTGATTTATCATTAACTTTTTTTGCAGTGGATTTATAAACCAATGCAGACTTAATAATCTATTATTTAAATCTTTTAAAGAAAAGAAAAGAAGAATATTTTGAAAATTATAAACCTACTGGTTGGGAAGCTTTAACTCAACCTGAGAAAATAAATATCTCTTCTGTATGTAAACACTTAGAAAAACTCCTTGAACAAGAAGATCATGAGAGGCTTATCAACTTCCAGGCCCTATTAAGGAAACATAAAGCTTGGAAAAAATACTATATGAATTACTTTTTGAAACAGCAAAGTACGTATACAACTTGTTGTATTGCCATATTATTTTTTGTACATAATATTAATATATTTTATTGACTAATAAAATAACCTTTTGACATCAGTGAACCCTTCTGTACCAGAAACCACCGCAACTGAAACTGATTTATTGGATCAAGAAGTCCAAGATATCTCTGGACGCCCTGAAAATATTGATTAGGCAGGTGAAAGTTCCATTGGCACACACCAAGACCCCGTAGGATTACCTACTAAGGACCAATTTAATCCCAATAAAGTCTTGGTACCTTTGAACATCAACTTGAATGATTTTTAAATAAAACTTATTTTGAAACATTTTTTCTGTAGAAAGAAAAATACTTATAAAAATTCTATTCAAATATGAATAGACCTAACACAAGACCCTCAGGGAGAATTTCCTCCTATGGATCTTTTCCAGGAGGTCCCAGTAACTGTGAGACCACCAATAATGACAACCATGAGGGGACGGGAACCCATGAATCAAAAGTTGATGGACAAAGAACAGCACCAAGTAATTCTTTCCTCCCCCAACCTAGAGCCGGAGAAGGTAGTAGAATTAAGCCACCCTCCATTACAAGAAGATTCCCTGCAGCTGTCAGCTCTCTGAAACCAGGAACCTTGCAGTCCTTTAGCTACAGAGATTGATGAAAATACTGGAATAATAATAATTATTATTCCAATAATAAACACTTAGAAGCTCAAATAAATGATGTAATGAGAGCAGTTTCAAGGTTTAATTGGTTTGGTAATAAATGGTTTTCAATATAATATAAAAGAGGTTCCACAGTATTATACTACTGGGGATCTTTACAGACTAGCAAACTCTCTTCAAGGGGCCTCCTTAGGCAGTTTAAGAACCTTGGAATGAAGATGGGTACCTGAGAAAGGACTTATTTCACCAATGGCCGGGCATAACAGCACAAATGGCCAAGAAAGCAAGGGAAACACTCACTCTGAGCACTTTACCACGAGAATCCTGAAATAATTGGAAGGGTTTCAGAGCAGATGGGGTGGATTGCTTGACTAAACTTCAAGGGTTGATTGGTTAATAAGAATAACTAATACTACTACAGACTAATTCATAAATCACTTGCTTATTTTCATATAAGCACTTGATCAACAATGACACGGTGTCTGATTGATAATAATAATTCCTGGTAAACTGATGATGGAATAATGGATCCAAAGAGGTCTGTGTAAATAACTTTTTGAGAGATTTTGAGCTTCTCAGGGCACGTAGAGAGGGTTCTGCTTGTGGGCTGATGCTGGCAAGCCATTCAGGGCAGGATTTGCACGTCCAATTGGTGCTGTCAATCAGCTGTCCTTAGATCTGCTGGATTTCTGTACTATTTTAGCCACAGGATCTGTTAATCTTTTATGGCGTAAATTTGATCATTCTGTACTCATCCTTCATTTGTACTATTTTTATTTCTTTAAAGAGGGCGGATGTGGATGTTTAATTATTTTTCATCATCTTCTGATTACGTAGAAAATTTTTAATAATTTTCATGAACACTCCTTGGAGTGTTTTGTGGTTTTCAAAGATCAGAGTCATTGATTTATGTGGTAATCCTTGATCTTTGATTTATTATTAAAAAATGCTCTAAACTAAATTTTTATTAATTTTATTTAAGTTTTGATCTTTTTAGGCTATTACTAATTCATTTGTCAACTTGTTGCATATGCTAGGCAACTCTAACTAGGTTGTAGCTCTTCTGAGTGGTACCTGGTTGTCAGATTAGTCACATCCAATCCAGATGCAGGGATCAGTCAATACAGATGCGCGCAGGGTAGGATCTGCTGCGTGTGTGGAAGAATCAGCTGTGCGCGGGTCTCTAGTACCCGGGAATCTGCTACTACGAGTACGTAGGGATATGTAATGATGCAGGGATGCGCGCGGGAATTGTGACATAACACATTTCCGCGTGTAACTCCTAAAATATACACAAAACCTCAATTCTGAGTCAATTTTAGGTGCAAAACCTATACGTGAAAACATGTGTGAAATATCAGAATGGCCAAAAAGTGCCATACTGGTGTTGTAATTTTTAGTAATTTTCTTTTTAATTATTTTAAAAATGAAAGGACTTGGAATTCAAGGGTGGGGTCAGTGTGGGACCCTACCTAATTTTGGGTGAGGAATCCATTTCTTTAATAATATTTATGTATTTCTCACTCCTTATTTTGTTAATTGAGATATTCTTATTTTTCATAGTTTTGTGTTGCTATTGACAAGTGGCTCTGTACATAGTAGTGAGCTGACAGCAGCCACCCCAGCAGAATCTGTCCAAGGAAGCCAGCATCAAAGAATTAGTCAGGGAGCATGTTAAATATTTGGAAGATTTCAAAGAACCCCAAGCCAAAGAGGACATGGTATCTATGAAAAAGATAATCTCCCAGGCAAAAGCTACCCAGATAGCTCTTCAAAGAATGATTCCAACAAATGAGGTAGAATCCTACATAGAAAAATGGAATCCTTGGGATCAATTAGCCTAACTGAAAGGCAAAGGATCAGGAAAGAAGAGATCCTTTTCTAATCCAACGCCAAAGGGAAAGAAAGATTGGGATCAGATATGATCCCTAGCTCATGAATGGAAAAAGGTTTACAATGATTAGCCTCTAATTTTGAGACCAAACAAACCTCTGATGTAATTACTTCCTGTTCTAATGATATGCATCATAATTTCAAAATTGTTTATGAAAATTTGGACGGTTTTTATGCCCAAATAGATAAATTACTGTGAGCCTCCTGGATGCCAAGACACTTGCTATCCTTTAGCTACCAGAGGTGATAGCATAAATAACAAATATATTATTTAATAAATGCAGCAAAAATCCGTAAAATATCTGGATTAAGCTTTATTGCAAGGTTAAGTGGTTTGGTTATGGTTTAATTTTTTAAATCAATATGAATAAATTGATTATTAAATTTTTTATAGAGGGGCCACAATTATATTGGGGATCTTTAACACCTCTCTTCAGGGATTTCAGTATGAAAAAACTAAGTCCTGGTTCCTTTGGGCTCTTTAGTTTAAAGGATATTTTACCCAAAGATAATATGTATATAAAATACACAGTGGAATGGCAGGGCCTTTTAACCAAGCTGCCACGACAGAGAAAGAATAATAAAACTAACTGGTACATTATTAAATCCTTTGGGTATCTGTTTGAGACGTGCACTGATGGGTTAAACCTGTATACTGGGAATATAAGGTTGTTCAGCAGTTTTAATTGATAAGAAAGATGTTGAGGACATATATTATTGATCAGACTTAGCCATAAATCACTTACTTATCTCTTATAAGTACTTGATTACCATGGCACGGTGTCTGGATATAAATATAACTGGGTCTCTGCCCATCAATATCCTCAAAAGAGCTCTTTATTTATAGCTTTTGGAGTCCCAATATTGTCCTTCTGAGGGGTACAGGGGCTCAGAGGGAGGGACAATAAGGCTAGCAGGGTACCCAGGGGTAGCCTGTCACATTTTCTTGGTGCTATAGCACGGGTAGCATCTAATTCCTCAGGTTATGGGAATTATTCTACTTTATAATAGATATTAGGACGTGTGAATAACACTAATCTGTCCCATTTATGTATTATTTAATTAATTATCCTTAGTAAATGTTCCCAGTAATTTGATAATTATATAAATAGACATTTCTACGGACATCCTGATGTCAGGTGAGTTCTCAGTATGTATTAAATAGCTGGAGTAAAGTCATGATATTGATTTTACTCCTTATTTTCGAGTTCCAGTTGATTTCCTAAACAATTACGTAAAAATATACGTCATGAGAATCCATGTAATATTGTTACCTCATTAGTTTTCTTAGTATGTCACAAAGATATTGATTTCTAGGAATCCTCATAAAAGTATATTAAAGTATTTAAATATATTTTTAAAAGTTGTCATTGTATTATTTTTGAAATTGTTGGTACTTTGAATTATATTTAATTAAAAATACATATAAGGGTTATTTAAGTTTTTTTATTAAACATTATGTACTTTTAGACTATCTACTATCCACAGGAACATTTATTACATATGTAGAATGTTCTCGTGTGGGTTGTAGCATGTGTACGGGGTACCTAAGCCTCTCAGGCCGCCTGTGACTCTTTCAATCCATAGTGCTGCAGCTGCGTACTTGTCAGAGGACCGGGGCTGCATACACAACCTTGACGGAGTGACAGGGCTGTATCTCAGCCGCGCCCGGGTGCATTGACTTCTGCAGCTGCGTGCGGGAATTGTGACAGCACACATTTCTGTCTGTAACTCCTAAAATATACAAAACACCTCAATTCTGACTGAATTTTAGGTGTGAAACCTACACGTGACTGTGTTTGTGAAATATTTAATTGACCAAAAACTCAATAGTGGAGCCGCAGTATTTTGGTCTTTCTTTCCTTAATTATTTAAAAATATAAGGAGTTGGATTTCAAGGGTGGGGTCAGTGAGTGACCCTACCTAATTTTGGGTGGAGAGTCCATTTCTGTAATAATATTGATGGTTTCCCTACCCTTCTTAGGTTAATTGTATTATTATTATTTTCATGTTATTTTTGTTACTTTTGCAGCTTGCTTTGAAATAGTAGCAAGCTGACATTCCCCCACTCCAAGATATGGCCATATCTGAAGAAATTCTGGAGGATTTTGGGAAAAAATTAACTTGATGTGTGTTTCAGTTCCTTTTGATGGCCCTGTATTTTCTGAGATGTATTGCTCCATCAGGTATGTTATTTTCTGGTAACCATTCATCTTTGTCTGCAAATTCTCCTTTGTATCTTACTAAGTATGGTCTAACATCTTTTCCTTTTACTCTCTCCTTCTTGTCTCTCAATATCCTGCTGACTGTCCCTTTTTCTTTCACAGGGTCAGGTTCTATTGGGATTATTGCTGGAGGGAGGTTGCTACCTTCTCTTGGTTGAAAGTGTTTGACTAGGCTAACAGGGAATACTGGGTGTTTCCTTGATAATTCTTCACTCAAGATTACTTCCACAGCATTTTTGCCATGCATTTTCTTGATAAAAAATGTTCCAACAAAGTTTGGTTTCAATTTTCTGTTACCTGCTAGATTGTTGAAATTGCTTGTAGATATCAGGATCTGATCTCCTATTTTAAAGTCAGGTTCTTTATGTTATTTGTCCCTTCTTTCTTTGTTGTATTCTACTGATTCTTCTACACTTTTTGGAGCATGATTATTTGCCAGATCTATCATCTTCTTAAAGTCAAGAGATGTTGGATGAATAGTGGCTAAGTTATAGTTTAAGTAATTTCTAGGGAGTTTTGGAATCCATCCTCTTTCTAGTATGTAAGGAGCTTCTTTGGTAGTAGAATTGTTACTGCTGTTATAAGCCATTTTGAGGGCTGGGAGTTTTCATGTTCATAAGAGTTATTAAAGCATTACAGTCCGTGATTACTTGAAAAGTGGTTCCTTCTAAGTAATAGTGTAGCTTTTCTAAAGCCCATACTAGTGCCAAACATTCCAAATGACTGGCTGCATATCTCTTTTCCATATCTTTGATCTGTCTAGATATGAAGAGTACTGCTTTCTCTACTGGTCTGTCTTCTTCTATCCTTTCTTGATGTAGAGCAGCTCCTAACCCTTCCATGCAGGCATCAATGTACAGTTTGAAAGGCTTGGAGTAATCTGGTTGGATGAGTAAAGGATTAGAGGTCATAGCTATTTATAGTTCCTCATAGTTTTTAAATCTCTCATGTGTCATTTAAAATAGAGTTTTGTTGTTGCATACTTCATACCGACTCTTAGTTAGCAAAGCAAAATTTGGTATGTATTGCCTGTAATAACTGCAAAAACTAATGAAAGACAGTAATTCTGTTTTTTTTTTGAGGCTTAGGTCTATTTATGACAGCAGCTATATTATTTTAATCAGCAGCTATAGTTAGACCAGAGACTATATGTCCTAAGGCTTGCAATTCTCCATAGCCAAAGTTGAATTTCTTCATGGACACCTTCAATCCTGCTCTGGAGATAGTCTGGAGTACTAATCTTACTTGGTTAATATGAGTATCCCAATCATCAGAGTATATGATAACATCATCCATATATACAATCATCCATCCTTGTCTTATTTATGAACCTAAAACTGTATCCATTGTTCTCTGGAAGTGTGATGGAGCATTTTTTATACCACAGGGAATCCTATGATATTCATATATTCCCAAATGACAAATTAGTCTCATAAACTTCCTGCTTTCAGGGCTTATTGGTATCTGGTTGAAACCTGTAAGCATATCCATAGTAGTGATGTACTTGGCCTTGGACAAGTTATGCAGAGCATGATCAATCAGGGGTATAGGATAATAATCTGCTTGAGTATAATGATTGAGCATTCTGAAGTCCCCTACCATTCTTGACTTGTCATTATGCCAAGCTATGATTACAGGTGTGGTCACATCTACCTGTTCATTATGCCCTACTTTCCTTAATACTTGTAAGTCTATTAGTTCTTAGATATGTTCCTCAAGAGCTTTTCTAGACTTAGGACTAGAAGGATAGGCTGGACTTCTTAAGTTTGGAGGATAAGGAGGCTTAATGGTCAATGTCAATACCATATCATGTCCTTTAATATCACAAATGGGATGATCTTTAGTACAAAAAGCATTCTGGTTCTCAAAGCAGACTTTCAATATATCTTTCTTCTGTTCCTTGAAAAGTTTCATATTCAGAGCTGCTTGAGAGAAATATTCTGGTCAAAGTCTTCTAAATGCTTTTGGTAAGAAGAGGAGGGGAAGTTGGACTGAATTTTGCATATCTTAAACTTATTATCCCAATTACCACCTTCTGTGAAGTATCTCCCTTTACTCTGGAACACATCTATACCATATAGACATAAGGCATCATTACCCAGTATCAGGTAGTCACATAGTCTGTTGAGCAATACTAAAAATTCCACTTGTATCTTCAAAGACCCTTTAGTATGATTTAGTATTATAGGAGAAGTCCATACTCCAATATCATTCATGGTAGAGTTGCAAGAGCTGAACCCGGCCTTTTGGACGGGAAGAAGGTGTTCTTTCCAATTGGGGTCCCATTTTTTAAGAATTCAGCACAGACACATGAGCCAAAGGCTCCACTATCCAGTAATACCCTTATAGGTCTGTTTTTATAAAATACTGTTGCATAACAAGTTTTACCAGTGGTATAACTTTTCCCACTCATAGGTTTAACTGTTAATGTTTTGACATCCGTAATATGTTGAGGAATTATGGTAGGATCCCATTGTTGGGGCAAGCTAGAATCCCCATGGATGTTATTGATTTCCACAGAAGAGCCTATATCTCCTTCTATAACATTAACAGGGTTGGTCAGGACCAATTCACATTCAGAATGGGATCCTTCAGTATCATCTATATCTTCCTAGTTGTGATTCCCTTCAACCTCCTGCTCTCCTTCCAAGAATGCTATCTTTCTTTTTGGTAATGGGCAGTCTTGTCTCATATGCCCATTCTTGTAACAATTTCCACAAGATGCAGGCATCCTCTCTTTATCCCTATTCTCATTAGGTTTCTTATTATCAGAGTTATTCATCAGAGGAGGTTGTTCTCTGGTTTTGTTAATGTTAAAGTTCTCTTTGAATTTAGAAGGGGCTTTCTTGTATAAAACATTCATGTCTATTACTTCTTCTAGCACATTGATTAATGTCTATGACTTCTTCCAACACATTGATTAGAGTTGGAAAGTCAGCATCCATACTCATCCTACATCTTAAACTATGGTTAAGATTTACAGGACACAGGTTGAGAAGTCTTTCATTTACTTCCTCTTTCACAGCATCTGGATAGAAGCAATCCAACCTTTTCTTCTGTTCCAAGCACCATTTGTGAGGTTTATCCTTGGAGGGTTCCCATAAGGAATTTTTGAAATTTTTCATCATTTTTATTTTACAAACTCTAGAACCAAATTGTTCTTTAATCAGAAGTTTCCAAGAATTCCATGGGAAGGATCATACTTCTTCTCTTTTACTGATAAACCAGTCCAATGCTACTCCTTCAAATAGCCTGGGCCTCCTGACTACTGCTATAGCTTCTGGTAGGTAATTAGAATTAATAGTGTATTCAATAAATTTAACAAAATTTATATGATTGTATTCTCCTTCACCGGAGAACTTGGGCCATTCAGAAATAGGGTGTAAAAGTTTGAGGGCTTTCTCCATCTCAGGGGTAGGACTAGGCCTAAAGGTGTCACTTGTATGCATTCATAATAAGGGTGGTGCATAAGGAGTAGTGGTTTGTCTGGGAGGTTTTGGTTCCTCTGTGGTACTCCCCAAGGGGTTGGTCAGACAGACTTTCAAGTCTCTAAGATCATTTTTGATCAGATTAAGTTGCAGGTCCACTTTGTTGTTAAGCACATCCAGTTTTTCACTAAGGGATAGAATAGAGCTGTTAGTAGTGTTTACCAATTCTTCTTTTAAAGGGTGGAAAGACATAATAAAATCTTCTTGGATTCCTGATAACATATTCTCAATTGTTTGAGTCTGTCTGATCCTACCTTGATTGATTGCCTCCAATAACTGTTCTGTATGTTCTTTGATTTCTTCCAATCCTACCATATTTTTTTGGTTATTAATCAATTTGGCTACTACTGAGGTTAATTTATCCATTTGGGTATAAAAAATGTCCAAATTTCCACAAACAATTTTGAATTTATGATGCGGAGGCAAGGCTTTTTTGGGCTCAGAATTAGAAGCTAATTGTTGTAAACTTTTTTCCATTTTTGAGCTAGGGATATTATCTGATCCCAGTCTTTCTTTCCTTTTGGTTTGAGATGGGAAGAGGATCTCTTCTTTCCTGATCCTTTGCCTTTCAGTTGGGCTAATTGATCCCAAGGATTCCACTTTTCAATGTAGGATTCTCCCTTTTTCCTTGGAATCATTTTCTTAAGAGCTTTCTGGGTGGCTTTTGCCTGGGAGATTATCTTTTTCATAGACATCATGTCCTCCTTGGCTTGGGCTTCTTTGAATTCTTCCCAATATTTCACATGCTCTTTGACTAAGTCTTTGATCCTGGCTTCATTGGCCAGATTCTGCTGGGGTGGCTGCAGGGAATCTTCTTGTAAAGGAGGGTGGCTTGATTCTACTACCTTCTCCGGCTCTAGCTTGGGAGAGGGCAGAAGTAATTGGTGCTGCTCCTTGTCCATCAAAAATTTATTCACGGGTTCCAGTCCCTCCATGGTTGTCCTTTTTGGTGGTTTCATGGTTACTGGGAGCTGTTGGCAAAGATCCATAGGAGGGAATTCTCCCTGAGGTTCTTGTGTTACCTCTATTCATTTTGAATAATATTTTTACAAGTATTTTATAGAAAAAATCCATAAAAATATGTTTTATTCAAAACTCACTTAAGTTGATGTTCAAAGGTACCAAGACTTTACTGGGATTAAATTGATCCTTAGTAGTTAATCCTACAGGGTCTTGGTGTGTTCCAATGAGGTCTTTACCTTCCCAATCAATATTTTCAGGGCTTCCAGAGATATCTGGGATTTCTTGATCCAATAAATCAACTTCAGTGGGGGTAGCCTCTGGTACAGGAGGGTTCACTGATAAAAAAGTTTATTTTATTGGTTAATAAAATATATCAATATTATTTATTAAAAAAATAATATGTTAATAAAAGTTGTATACTTACTTTTATATTTCAAAAAGTTATTTATATGGTTTTTTTCCACGCTTTATGTTTCCTTAATAGGGCCTGAAAGTTGATGCGCCTTTCAAGATCTTCTTTTTCAAGGAGTTTATCTAAGTTTTTACATGCAGAAGAGATATGAAGTTGCTCAGCTTGAGTTAAAGCTTTCCAACCAGTAGGTTTATAATTTTTAATATATTATTCTTTTCTTATCTTTAAAAGATTTAAATAATAGATTCTTAATTCTGCATTGGTTTTGAAATCCACTGCAAAAGAATTTAATGATAAATCACGGTTATAAAGTCAGATAAATTTATCTTTGATTTTTATTTTTTTTGTGAAATGTCTTGCCCAAGGTATTAAATATAATAAAATGAAAGATTTCCTGGCCAGACCCTACTAGTCAGCCTCCTGGATGCCAAGAACCTTGCTATCTTTATCTACCAGAGGTGATAGAATAAATAACAAATCTCTGATTTAATAAATGCAGCAAAAATCTGTAAATTATTTGGATTAAGCTTTATTGCAAGGTTAAGTGGTTTGGTTGTGGTTTATTGTTTTAAATTAATATGAATAAATTGATTATTAAAGATTTTTATAGAGGGGCCACAATTATATTGTAATCTTTAACGCCTCTCTTCAGGGATTTCAGTATGAAAACAAGTAGTCCTGGTTACTTTGGGCTCTTTAGTTTAAAGGATATTTTACCCAAAGATAATATGTATATAAAATACAAGGTGGAGTGGCAAGGCCTTGTAACCAAGCTGCCAAGACAGAGAAAGAAAAATAAAACTCACTGGTGTATTATTAAATCCTTTGGGTATCTGTTTGAGACGTGCACTGATGGGTTAAATCTGTAAACTGGGGTTATAAGGTTGTTCAGAAGTTCAATTGATAAAAAAGAGGTTGAGGATGGATTTTATTGATCAGACTTAGCCATAAATCACTTACTTATCTCTTATAAGTACTTGATTACCTTGGCACGGTGTCTGGATATAAATATAACTGGGTCTCTGCCCATCAATATCCTTAAAAGAGCTCTTTATTTAAAGCTTTTGGAGTCCCAATATTGTCCTTCTGAGGGGTACAGGGGCTCAGAGGGAAGGAAACTAAGGCTAGTAGGGTAACAAGGGGTAGCCTGGCCCGTGTTCTTGGTGCTATAGCACGGGTAGCATCTCATTCCTCAGGGTATGGGAATTATTCTACTTTACAACAGATATTAGGACGTGTGAATAACATTAATCTGTCCCATTTATGTATTATTTAATTAATTATCCTTAGTAAATGTTCCCAGTAATTTAATAATTATAAAAAAAGGACATTTCTACGGACATCCCGATGTCAGGTGAGTTGTCATTATGTATTATATAGCTGGAGTAAAAGTCATTAGATTGATTTTACTCCTTATTTTCGAGTTCCAGTTGATTTACTAAAATAATTACTAGAAATTATAAGTTATGGGAATTCATGTAATATTTTTACATCATTAGTTTTCTTAGTATTTCAAAAAAATTTTTGAAGACCAGGAATTCTCATAAAATTATATTAGAGTATTTTAGTATATTTTAGTATATTTTTAGAAGTTGTCATTGTCTTATCTTTGAAATTCTTGGTACTTTGAATTATATTTAATAAAAAATATGTATAAGGGTTATTTAAGTATTTTTATATAATATTATGTACTTTTAGACTATCTACTATCCACAGGAACATTTATTAGATATTTCAAATGTTCCCATGTGGGTTGTAGCATGTTTACGCGGTACCTAAGCCTCTCAGGGCGCCTGTCACTCTTTCAATCCATAGTTCCGCAGCTGCGTACTTGTCAGAGGCCTGGGGCTGCTTACACAACCTTGGTGGAGTGACAGGGCTGTATCTCAGCCGCGCGCGGGTGCATTGGCTTCTGCCGCTGCGTGCGGGAATTGTGACAGCACACATTTCTGTCCGTAACTCCCAAAATATACACAACACCTCAATTCTGACTGAATTTTAGGTGTGAAACCTATACGTGACAATGTGTGTGAAATATTTAATTGACCAAAAGCTCAATAGTGGAGCCGTAGTATTTTGGTCTTTCTTTCCTTAATCATTTAAAAATATAAGGAGTTGGATTTCAAGGGTGGGGTCAGTGAGTGACCCGACCTAATGTTGGGTGGATAATCCATGTCTGTAATAATATTTATGGTTTTCCTGCTCCTTCTTAGGTTGATTGTACTATTATTATTTTTATGTTTTTTTTTGTTAATTTTGCAGCTTGCTTTGCAATAGTAGAAAGCTGTCAATTAACCTCAGTAGTGGCCAAATTGATTAATAACCAAACAAAGACAGTAGGAATGGAAGAGATCAATGAACACACAGAACATTTATTGGAAAAAATTAATCAATTTATGATCAGAATGACTCAAAAAATTGAGAATATGTTATCAGGAATCCAAGAATATTTTATTATGTCTTTCCAACCCTTAAAAAAAGAATTTGTAACCACTATTAACAGCTCCATTCTATCCATTAGCCAGGAACTGTATCTGCTTAATAATAAAGTGGACCTGAAACTTAATCTGATCAAGAATGACCTGAGAGACTTGAAAGTTTGTCTGACCAACCCCTTGGGGAGTACCACAGAGGAACCAAAACCTCCCAGACAAACAACCACTCCTTATGCACCAACCTTTCTAGGAATGCATAGGAGTGACACCTTCAGGCCTTGTTCTACCCCTGACATGGAGCAAGCCCTCAAACTGTTATTCCCTATTTCTGAATGGCCCAAGTTCTCCTGTGAATGAGAATACAATCATATAAATTTTATTAAATTTATTGACTACACTATTAACTCTTATGACTTACCAGAAGCTATAGCTGTAGTCAGGCTGCCCAGACTATTTGGAGGAGTAGCTTTGGACTGTTTTATCAGTAAAAGAGAAGAAGTAGGATCCTAGCCATGGAATTCTTGGAAATTTATGATCAAAGAACCATTTGGTTCTAGAATGTGGAAAAGAAAAATGATGAAAAATTTCATAAATTCCTCATGGGACCCCTCCAAGGATAAGGCTCAAAAATGGTGATTGGAACAGGAGAAAAGACTAGATTGCTCCTATCCAGATGCTGATAAAGAGGAATTAAATGAAAGAATCTTCAACCTATGTCCTGGAAATCTTAACCATAGTGTAAGATGCAGGATGAGTATGGATGCTGACTTGCCAACTCTAATCAATGTGTTGGAAGAAGTCATAGACATGAATGGTTTAGGCAAGAAAGTCCCTTCTAGACCTAAAGAGAACTACAAAATTAACAAAACCAGAGAAAAACCGCCTCTGATGAATACTTCTGATAATAAGAAACCTAATGAGAATAGGGAAAAAGAGAGAATTCCTGGAACTTGTTGGAATTTTAACCTGACAGGGAATATGAGACAAGACTTCCCATTACCAAAAAGAAAGATAGCACTCTTGGAAGGAGAGAAGGAGGTCAAAGGGAATCAGAACTATGAATATATAGCTGATACTGAAGGATTTCCTTCTGAATGTGAATTGATCCTGACCAACCCTGTTAATGATATAAAGGGAGATATAGTCACTTCTGTAGAAATAAATCACATCCATGGGGATTCTAGTTTTCCCCAAAAATGGGATCCTACCATAATTCCTACACATTATATGGATGTTAAAAAATTAACAGTTAAACCTATGAGTGGGAAAATTTATACCACTGGTCAAACTTGCTATGCAACAGGATTGTATAGAGACAGACCTATAAGTTTATTACTGGATAGTGGAGCTTTCTGCTCATGTGTCTGTGCTAAATTCTGAAACAAATGCAATCCCAATTGGAAAGAACACCTTCTGCCCGTCCCAAAATTCAATTTTAGCTCTTGCAACTCTACCATGAATGCTATTGGAGTATGGACTACTCCTATAATACTACTCCATAATAAAGGATCTTTGAGAATACAAGTGGAATTTTTAGTATTGCTCAATGGACTATGTGACCACATGATACTTGGTAATGATTCCTTATGTCTAAATGGTATAGATGTTTTCCAGAGTAAAAGGAGATACTTCACAGTGGGTGGTAATTGGGAAAAGAAGTTTAAGATATGCACCATTCAATCTAACTTCCCCTCCTTTACTTATCAGAAGCATTTAGAAGAATTTGAACAAGAATACTTCTCTCAAGCAGCTCTGCATATGAAACTTTCTGAAGAACAGAAGAAAGATATATTGGCAGTCTGCTTTGAGAACCAAAATGCTTTTTGTTTTAAAGATCATCCCATTGGTTATATTAAAGGACATGATATTTTATTAAAATTGAATTTTAAGCCTCCTTATCCTCTAAACTTAAGAATACCAGCCTATCCCTCTAGTAACAAGTCTAGAAAAACTGTTGAGGAACATATTCAAGAACTGATAGACTTAAAAGTATTAAGGAAAGTAGGGCACAATGAACCGGTAGATGTGACCACACCTGTAGTCATAGATTGGCATAATGACAAGTCAAGAATGCTAGGCGATTTCAGAATGCTCCATAATTATACTCAGGCAGATTATTATCCTATACATTGGATTGATCATGCTCTGCATAACTTGTCCAAGGCCAAGTATATCACTACTATGGATATGCTGAATGGTTTCCATCAAATACCTATAAGCCCTGAAAGCAGGAAGTTTATGAGAATAATCTGTCATTTGGGAATATATGAATATCTTAGGATGCCTTTTGGTATAAAGAATTCCCCATCACACTTCCAGAGAACAATGGATACAGTTCTAGGTTCATACATCAGACAAGTATGGAAGATGGTATATATAGATGATGTTATCATATACTCTGATGATTGGGATACTCATATCAACCAACTAAAATTAGTACTCCAGACTATCTCCAGAGCAGGATTGAAGGTATCCATGAAGAAATGAAACTTTGGCTACGGAGAATTGAAAGCCGTAGGACATATAGTCTCTGGTCTAACTCTAGCTGCTTATCAAAAAAAGATAGATGCTGTCATGAATAGACCCATGCCTCAAAGCAAAACAGAGTTACTTTCTTTCATTATTTTTTGCAGTTACTACAGACAATAAATGCCAAAGTTTGCTATGATAACTAAGAGTCTGTATGAAGTATGCAACAAAAGCACTCTATTTTAAATGACACATGAGCAATTGAAAAACTATGAGGAACTAAAAATGGCTATGAACTTTGCTCCTTTACTCATCCAACCAGATTACTCCAAGACCTTTAAACTGTACATTGAAACCTGTATGGAAGGGTTAGGAGCTGCTCTACATCAAGAAAGGATACAAGAAGACAGACCAGTAGAGAAAGCAGTGCTCTTCATATCTAGAAAGATCAAAGATACGGAAAAGAGATATGGAGCCAGTCAGTTGGAATGTTTGGCTCTAGTATGGGCTTTAGAAAAGCTACAATATTACTTAGAAGGCAAAAATTTCCAATTGATCACAGACTGTAATGCTGCAAGAACTCTCATGAACATGAAGACCCCCAGCAGACGTATGCTCAGGTGGCAAATTGCTATACAACAGTATAGAGTTCAGATGACTATAGTGCATACAGCTGGAGCTAAACACCAGAATGCTGATAGTCTAAGTAGGAATGCTTTGCCTAATGACTCTAGAAATCCAGCATATGACCCTGAGGATCAATATATCTTTACTATCTTGAACATCAATCTTTTTGCATTAGATTCTCCAATCATGGGGATACACTTGTGTGAATTAGATACTGCTTCCTTCAATCTTGTAAGGGACAATTACTCTCCTGAAATCAAGCTGCTGATTACAATTATGGAACGTGAATCCCCAGAAGAAGCTCTGATAAATATCTACCTTCTTCATTACTTAAACCCTATAAAGCAGGGGGGTTTACCTTTTTGGATGGTCTCCTTTACTACAGACACCAACATTCCAGTGTATTAGTACTAAGCAACAAAGAACATATACAGAATATAATCCAGGAATGCCATGACAACTGTTCATCAGGGCATCTATCCACAGAAAAAACCCTGGAAAAACTAAAACAAACTGCTTGGTGGATAGACTGGAAAGAAATCACTATTAATTATGTTACTAGTTGTGAGACCTGCCAAAAATCCAATAAAACTAATGGCAAAAGGTTTGGAATCCTACAGAAGATCTCTGAACCTAAAACCAGATGGGAAATCATCAATATGGATTTTGTCACCGTCCTCCCCCCTGAGGTAATTATTCATATAACTCTGTCCTAGTTATAGTTGACAGATACTCTAAGAAGGCAAAATTCTTGCCTAACCACAAAGAAGATAGTGCTATGGATGTAACTTTACTATTATGGAACAGGATCATAGCTAATGTTGGTATACCCAAGATTATAATCAGTGACAGAGACCCCAAATTCATCTCTGGGATTTGGAGGAATCCAAATGATATACTGGGTATTACTCTAGCATTTACTACAGCATACCATCCCCAAACTGATCGATTAGCTGAAAGAAAGATACACACCCTGAAAGATATGTTAAGATGGTTCTGTAGCTTTGGTCTAGAATATAAAAACTCAGGTGGTTATTGCCATGTTTGCATAAGCCTACTCCCAGCCCTAGAAATGGCTTATAACATCAGTAAACATTCTACTACCAAAGAAGCTCCTTACATACTAGAAAGAGGATGGACTTCAAAACTCCCTAGGAATAACTTGAAATAAAACGTATTCACTATTCATCCAACGTCTCTTGACCTTAAGAAGATGATAGGTCTGGCAAATAATCATTCTCAAAAGTGTGTAAAAGAAGCAGTAGAATACAAAAAAAAAATGGGAAAAATCACAAAGAGAACCTGACTTTAAATTAGGAGATCAGATTTTGATATCCACTAAAAACTTCAACCATCTAGCAGGTAACAGAAAGCTGAAACCAGAATTTGTTGGACCATTTGTTATCAAAAAGATGCATGGCAAAAATCCTGTGGAAGTAATCTTGAGTGAATAATTTTCAAGAAAAAACCAAGTATTTCCTGTTAGCCTAGTCAAACACTTTCAACCAAGAGAAGGTAGCAACCTCCCTCCAACAATAATCCCAATAGAACCTGACCCGGTGAAAGACAAAGGGAAATTTAGCAGGATATTGGGAGACAAGAAAGAGAGAGTACAATGAAAAGATGTTAGACTATATTTAGTAAAATACAAAGGAGAATCTGCAGACAAAGATGAATGGTTACCAGAGAATAACATACCTGATGGACCAATACATCTCAGAAACTACAGAGCCAGCAAGAGGAACTGAAAATTTTTTTCCCAAAAATGCTCCAGAGTTTTTTCAGATATGGCCATATTTTGTAGTGGGGGATTGTCAACTTGCTACTATTGCAGAGTAAGCTGCAAAAGTAACAGAAATAACATACAAATAATAATAATACAATCAACCTAAGAAGGAGTAGGGAAACCATAAATATTATTACAGAAATGGATTCTCCACCCAATATTAGGTAGGGTCACTCACTGACCCCACCCTTGAAATCCAACTCCTTATATTTTGAAATAAATAAGGAAAGAAAAACCAAGATGCTATGGCACCACCATTGAACTTTTTGGCCAATTAATTAATTTCAAACGCATTGTGACGTATAGGTTTAACACCTAAAATTCAGTCAGAATTGAGGTGTTGTGTATATTTTAGGAGTTACAGATGGAAATGTGTTCTGTCACCATTCCCGCACGCAGCTGCGGGAGCCAATGCACCCGCGCGTGGCTGAGATACAGCCCTGTCACTCTGTCAAGGTTGCGTATGCAGCCCGGGGCCTCTGGCAAGTACGCAGCCGCGGGACTACGGGTTGACAGAGTGACAGGTGGTCTGAGAGGCTTAGGTACTTTGTAAACATGCTACAACCCACACAGGAACATTCTACATATGTAATAAATGTTCCCGTGGATAGTAGATAGTCTACAAGAACATAAAATTATATAAAAAAACTCAAATAACCCTTATACGTATTTTTTATTAAATATAATTCAAATTACCAAGGATGTCGAAAATAAGACAATGAAAACTTCTAAAAATATATTAAAATACTTTAATATACTTTTATGAGAATTTCTAGACATCAATATCCTTGTGACATACTAAGAAAACCAATGATGTAAAAGTATGACATGAATTCCCATGAATTATATTTTTAAGTAATTATTTTAGTAAATCAACTGGAACTCGAAAATAAGGAGTAAATTCAATATCATGACTTTACTCCAGTTGTTTAATACATGATGAGAACTAACATGACATCAGGATTTCCTTAGAAATTTCTATTTAAATAATTATTAAATTACTGGGAACATTTACTAAGGATAATTAATCAAATAATAAATAAAATGGACAGAATAGTGTTATTCACACGTCCAAACATCAATTATAAAGTAGAATAATTACCATACCCTGTAGAATTAGATTCTACCCGTTCTAAAGAACCAAGAACACGTGACAGGCTACCACTGGTTACCCTGCTAGCCTCAGTGTCCGTCCCTTTGAGCCCCTGTACCCCCCAGAAGGATAACATTGGGACTCCAAAAGCTATAAATAAAGAGCTCCTTTGAGGATATTGATAGGCAGAGACCCAGTTATATTTTTATCCAGAAACTGTGCCAAGGTAATCAAGTATCTATAAGAGATAAGTAAGTGATTTATGGCTTAGTCTGATTAATAATATCCATCCTAAACCTCTTTTTTATCAATTTAAACTGCTGAACAACCTTATAACCCCAGTATAGAGGTTTAACCCATCAGTGCACGTCCCAAACAGATACCCAAAGGATTTAATAATATACCAGTGAGTTTTATTATCCTTTCTCTGTTGTGGCAGCTTGGTTACAAAGCCCTGCCACTTCACCGTGTATTTTATATACATATTATCTTTGGGCAAAATATCCTTTAAACTAAAGAGCCCAAAGTAAGCAGGAATACGTGTTTTCATAATGAGATCCCTGAAGAGAGGTGTTAAAGATCCCCAATATAATTGTGGCCCCTCTATAAAAAATATTTAATAATCAATTTATATACATTGATTTATAACAATAAACCATAACCAAATCAATTAACCTTGCAATAAGCTTAATCCAAATATTTTAAGGATTTTTGCTGCATTTATTAAAGAATATATTTATTATTTACTCTATCACCTCTGGCAGCTAAAGGATAGCAAGGATCTTGCCATGCAGGAGGCTGACACACACCATTTTCAAAAGAATGAAATGGAAAACCATGCATTTCTCTTCTTGCCCTTTTTTATTTATCTAATATGATCTGAGGAGATTTAGTCAAAATCAATTCAGGAAAGGGGAAAATTATAATCCTCATTTTCAAGAATTAGCACCATGCAAAATCTGACACCCAATTCTTCATATTTCTCTATTATTCAGTTTCAAAAATTGAACTCTTAACAGTCAATTACCACTGAATATCCATCAGTGCAGTAAACCTGCATCTGTGTGGTACCCAGCATTGAACTCTAATTAATTGGAGATTTCAACCATCTTATTATAAAAACACAGCAATGGAAGAAGCTATTGGACCCATCCCAGTATTATCCATCTCTACTTGATATATTATTCAATTAGCATTTCATACAAATCAATAAGATTGGCAAGGGGTAGTCTGAAGTCCATATTATGGAAAATTGTATCTTGATTTATTTCCACTTCAGCTCTTCTTCATGGTGGCTGGAATTCTTGAGCTCATTTTCTTGTTCAATAATTATTGGTCAATTCCATAAATATGCAAATGAGGAATTTTTTGGAAACACATAATGGTCAAGAATGCTATCTGTTGAAATTTTTTGTGATAATTAGAATCTCAAGATAAATAGGAAGCTCTTCATATGTATTATCTGGAAAATCCCAAGAATAAATAACTGAAGTATGACTGCATGATCCCTGTTTATTTTGATGAATCATGCATAAGTGCCACAAAAAAAAGTCATCACGCTCTTGGGGGCAGATGGAATCCCCAGAGTCTTCTTTCTATGTCAATCATGAATTGATTTCTCATTGAGCTCTTCCCTTGTTGCAGAAAATTCTATTAAAATCTCCAAGTATACTTATGTGCATAACCTTTGCCCCCTTGGAAGAAAAATTTGAGAACAAAGCAGAATCACACTATATAATAGCTTCATTTCTGAAAATATTCAGAAGGTCAGTAAAAGTAAATCTGACTTTATATTTATCAATTTTTGAAAAATTGATACAAAATCACAAAATCAGGAACATTTTCATCTGGTTACTAAGTTGGTAAGTTAGAAATGGAACCCAATAAGAACCAATCACCCCAGTATGAGATCTCCATGAAAATAATCCAAACCCATAGCTAAATCATGGTGTTTATTTTACGTTACTCAAATGCCAAAACCCCAGCTAACCCAACATTATCAACCACCAAGCCATAAAGAGTCCCCCTTCCAGATGACCAAGTCAATATGCCTGGTGTTGAGGAAAATGAAGATTTTGACAAATCTGCTACCCCATTCTACTTCATTATTGCACAACAACTCTCTCAATCCCACCACACCAAAAGAAGCAAATTTTTTTGGCCCAAGAACAATATTCTATTTCTTTTCATGCACACAATCTTGGAATCCCTGCTTCTTACAGTGGTATTTCCAAGTCCTTACTTGATTGGAAAAAATAAATTCTTGGAATGGATTACAAAAAAAACAAACTTCCTAATCCTCCAACTGGTTCTGAACTAGCATCCCTCAGAAATTACATGGGAAAGAAGAAGGCATCCATTAATTATACCATTGCATCAAAAACTGGAGAGCCAAACCAGTACAGCTCCAATTCAAAGCTGCAAGAAAAGGAGCTGAAACTTGTGAAGAAGGATGCCCTGTGCCAATTACAAAAAATATTACTTCAAGATCTCAATCCCTCAAAATCACTGCTTTGGGCCAAATTCATGTTCATGATGATACATGGATAGCCCATTTCTGGGCCTTGATCCAAAATTTCTGTATTCCCAGATGCACCTATCACTGGGAACCGAATCCAACATCTTGCTGGAATTTGTCTCTCACTCAAATAATGATCAGAACATGGGAGATGTGTCACAAACGCGTGGGGACTGCTTCCTATTCAATAAATGAGAATGACAACACCCCAGCCAACAGGTTTTCCATAATAAATTGTTGGCTTGTATCAAAAAAGGCTATTTGGAAGAAGGAGAACAAGGCAGAAGGAGGCTTGAGCAGCAGAAAATTGAATGTTTCTGCATCTCAAAGTCTCAAGAAGAAGAAAGTGTGTCAAATCAATCTTTTTTACTTTTCTCTTCATGATGAGTGACTAACTGCCTATGATTTTTTGAAATTGAGAATAACCAGAAGGAAATTCAAAAGAAAACGGCAGTGGAGCTTGAAACGATGGACATGTTCCCAGAAACTTCTGCCCTTTTCTTGGACAGTGTATTCATATCTGATGTTGAGGGTGAAGATGAGGAATTATTCAATCATGCAAATTTTTGGAGGGCTCAAAATTTCTCCCAAAATATCACTACCTGGATGAAGCATACATTCAACTGGCCAGAAAACCGCGCATCAAGAGGGATAGACAATTGAAAATTAGTCAACTTGCTCAACCAAATAATTCACCAAGAGGTGATCACCCACCAAAAATTCCTAATTCAATACCTCAAAACTGGTTAAGTGAGGAAGCCCTGGAGGATATAACTCCAGTTGAAAAAAGAGCCTTGGTTTTACTTCCAGAAGTTTCTCTCACAGAGGCAGTTTCATATCTCAGAACCCAAGTTTCCAAGCCCTCTAGCTTAATAGAAACCACACAAAAATTGTGAAAATATTCCAAATAGTTACTTTTTATATCATTACTTTAAAAAATATGGAGGATTATGTTTGGATTCAACATTGGCTTTGGTGAAATTTTTCTTGAGTACTACATGTATTTTTATTTTCATCCCATTCTTGTTTTTCCAACCAGAAACTTTTAAATATATTTAAAGCTAGATTAACTGAATTTACTAAATCCAATGAGGTGGTTTCACCCTGGATTAGGTTAAAAATGTAGGTTCCACTGCAAAACTCTTGAAATTTTCAAATAAATAAACCTCTAACAAGTTGTTACATACAAACAGAAATTGAAGTAAGAGTGGAAAAAACCAACATCCACATGTGCACGGAACACACAATCTCTTGAAAAACTTTGAGTAAATTATATTTGATGCAAAACCTTTTGAAAACCTATGTGAAATTATTTCTTCAATCACAACATCCTAAATTCATTTTTTTCACTTTTTCAGATTGCTGCTATGTACAGAGCAACCTGTCATAGCAACCTTTCATAGCAACACAAAAACTATAAAAATAAGGATATCTAAATTAACAAAAGAAGGAGTGAGAAATCCATGAATATTTTTGAAGAAATGGATTCCTCCCCCAAAATTAGGTAGGGTCACTCACTGACCCCACCCTTGAAATCCAAGTCCTTACATTTTTAAAATAATTAAAAAGAAAAGTAATAAAAATTGCAACACCAGAATGGCACCTTTTTTCCATTTTAACATTTCACACGTGTGTCACGTATAGGTTTTACGCCTAAAATTCACTCAGAATTGAGGTTTTGTGTATATTTTAGGAGTTACACGCGGAAATGTGTTGTGTCACAATTCCCGCGCGCATCCCCACATCATTACATACCCCTACGTACTGATAGTAGCAGTTTCCCGCGTACTAGAGACCCGCGCGCAGCCAATTCTGCCACGCATGCAGCGGATCCCACCCCGTGCACATCTGAACTGACTGATCCCCGGGTCTGGATCTGTTGTGACTAATTTGACAAGCAGGTACCGCTCAAAAGGGCTACAACCTAATTAGGGTTGCCTGGTATATGTAACAAGTTGACAAGCAGGTACCTCTCAAAAGGGCTACAACCTAATTAGGGTTGCCTGGTATATGTAACAAGTTGACAGATGCATTAGTAATAATCTAAAAATATCAAAACTTAATTAGAATGAATAAAAATTAAGTTTAGTAAATTTTCTAATAATAAATTAAAGATCAAGGATTACCACATAAATCATTGACTCTGATGTTTAAAGACCACAAAACACTACAAGGAGTGTTCATAAAAATTATTACAAACTATCTACGTAATCAGCAGATGATGAAAAATCAGTAAATGTACACATCTTTTCACTTTAAATCAATGCTAATAGTACAAATGAAGGATGAGTGCAGAATGATCAAATTTACGCCATAATAGATTAACAGATCCTGCGTCTAAAATAGTACAGAATCCAGCAGATCTAAGGTCAGCTGATTAACACATCAAGTGGAAGCTCTAATTGTGCTCTGACTGGCTTGCCAGCCTCAGCCCATGAGAAGAACTCTCTCTAAGCGCCCTGAGAAGCTCAAAATCACCCCAAAAAGGTATTTATACAGACCTCTTTGGATCCATTATTCCATCATCTGTTTACCAGGAATTATTATTATCAATCAGACACTGTTTCATTATTTTTCAAGTGCTTATGAAGATTCTAAGCAAGTGATTTATGACCAAGTCTGTAGTATTATTATTTATTTCTTAAAACCAATCAACCCTTGAAGTTTAGTCAGGCAATCCACCCCATCTGCTCTGAAACCCTTCCTATCATTGCAGGATTTCCATGGTAAAGTGCTCAGAGTGAGTGTTCCCCTTCCTGTCTAGGCCAGTGTGCTGTTATGCACAGCCATTAGTGGAATAAGCCCTTTCTAAGGCAACAATCTTCATTCCAAGGTTCTCAAACTGCCTAAGGAGGCCCCTCGAAGAGAGGTTGCTTTGTCTGTAAAGACCCCCAGTAGTATAATACTGTGGCCCGTCTTTTATATAAATATTGAAAACCTTTTCTTACCAAACCCATTGAACCTTGCAACTACTCTTATTATATTATTCATTTGATCCTCTAAGCATTTATTTTTGGAATAATTATTATTATTATTATTCCAGTATTTGTTGGAGTAAACACTCACCTCCATTTCTCCATGTCCTTTTGTCTTATCCTCCTCTCTTTTTGTATTCCTGCTCTGTCTCCTTTCAGCCTCATACCTTTCTCATTAATCTCTGACATGCTATGCCTGCGCGCGCTCATCTCACTCCCAGTATTCAATATTAAATATATCTCTCTCACTTTCACGACGTGTGTGACACTTCATTCAGTCCTGTATACCTGAGGGCAGAGCCGGGTCAAAGCAGAAGGCCTCTCTTCTCTCATCCTTCTACTTTGATCTCCACTCTGCATACCCTCAGGTAAGCTATGTCTTCTCTGTTTAACTCTCCTTCTCTCTCAAGCAGCTCATGTCATTTCTTTCTGCTGCTTATGAAACATATCCTTCTACTTTGATCTCCACTCTGCGTACCCTCAGCACAACATTTTATGAGCCCAGAGACAAAGCCAAATTGTCTATCAAACTAACCCAGAAGGATCTGGCACTCTAGGTGTTGTTATGCTATTCAACTATGGATGAAAGTCAAGCGCATCCGGTGTTAAAAACACCCTCTATTATCCCGCTCAACTCTCCAGGATCTGATTCAAACTATTTAGACTGGGCAATGATACTTTGTATCCACTTCAGAGCATCCGGAGTTGCATACCTTCTTAATGGCGACTCACAAAAACCAAATCAAGACACTTGGTCTAAAGACAATCTGGAAGTGTCTTCAGTTATCTCAAGATCTATCAATCCATCAAATTTTCAATTCATTAGAAAGCACAAAGAAAGCTTCATTGGAATGGGGAACTCTCTCCGCAAAGCACACCAGGACAGCTCATTGGGTGGTTGAATGTATTGTCTCCAAAAGCTTCTTCTCACAAAGCTGAACAACAAGTAAATGACCGTACATCTCTCAGAAATAGTTTCATATGGAGAAAAATTGTCATCCCTCATTACTCCTGAAAATCCTCTCACAGCAGATGACTTCCAATCAATGGCAATCCTCCTCTCACTTCCAGACAACTGGCTTGCATGCGTATCAAGCATGATGAATGAAGAGTTGGTACCATCCTCAAAGCTTATAAATGCTCTCAAGCAGGAACATCTACGCCGACAAACCAGAAAAAAAGAAGATTCCCTCGTAGCAAACTCAACCAAATCCCAAGCCAATATCAGGTTGTCCAATAGACAACAATGGGACAAGACAAATCCATTGCAAGTCTACTACTGCACCAATTGCAAGATTGAGGGACACACATTTTCCTGATGTCCAGAGGTACACAAGGCTCTCAAACAATCAAAACCAAAGAAGAAACATTGAAACAGATATAATCAAAACAAAGCTAAAGCTGTGGCTACAAACAAACATGACAAGGAAGATGACTTCTCCAATTCAGAAGTAGTTATTCACGCCGGATACGCCTCATGCAATTTGAAGAAACTTAAACCAACCACCAATGCAGATTTCAACCTCGATTCTGGATGTAGGTTCTTGATGACCCCTTTCCAAGAACAGTTTAGAAACACATTCCCCTGCTCCACCTCAGTCCGACTGGCAGATGGCTCAACGATCTCATCCAGCATGGAAGGAAAACTTGATTTACCTTTTGGGAATATTAACGCGTTGGTCGTCCAAAACCTACACAAACCCCTTCTCTCCATCTCAAGTCTATGCAATGCTGGATTTTCTGTAATCTTCACCTCTGACGGATGTAAAATCTACAAAGGCTCCATTCTCTCAATCAATGCTCCACCGGTCACTGCTGGCTATAGAAAATCTAACCTATACTATCTCCCTTTGAAGAAGGTAAGCCAAGGAGAGTTGGTTTTCTCAAGCGTCAAGACTCTGTCTGATGACACCCTTTTAGGCTACCATTGCAGATTCTTGCATCTAAACCTGAAATCGCTCTGCAAACTCTTGAAGTCACACAATATCAAACCTAGCCTCAAAAACAAGTATGAGGTGCAGCAGTGCCCCACATGCATTCAATCAAAAATTTCTTGGACACCCTTTCACTCTTGTCTCAGCTATTGGTCGAATTGGCCAGGCCAAATCATTCACTCTGACTTATGCAGCTTTGAAACTGAGTCACGAGAGGGTTTCAAATATATTATTACATTCATAGACAACTGTTTCAAAGCACTCTTTGCCTATCGTCTCAGGCAAAAATTGGATGCTTTTGAATGTGTCAAATCCTTTTTCTCCTATTTCAAAAAACCAGTTCAAGTGCTCCATCAGCTGTCTAAAAACCAACAATGGAGGCAAATACGTCAACAAGAAGATGAAAAGTTTTCTATCACTCAAAGGCACTGTCCACAAGCCAGGACCCCCACATTCACCACAGCTGAATGGTGTATCCAAGCCATCCAACAGGACCATTTTGAGCCTCATTCAATCTGCCCTCCTATCCTCATACCTTCCCAAAAGCTACTGGGCCAACGCTCTCCGTCATTCACTCTTCTCCTTCAACTCCTTTCCCTGCAAAACCCCCCAGGGTTTCACCTCCCCCAACTCCATTCTTCACCACAATTATGTACCCCCCACCTATCTTCACCCATTTGTATGCCTCACCTGGTACAAGTTTCCCAAACAAAATCAAAGAAAGCTCTCACCAAAAGCTTGCCCTTTGATTCTACTATCCTATCTCAGTCAAGGGAACGGATACGTACTTCTGGATCTGGTTGACAGGAGGGTTATCAAATCTAGGGACTGTCTTTTCAACGACACTCTCTTCCCCTATGGTTTGCCCGTCCAAGAAACCAGTATGAATCTTGCTCCCATTGTCACTGATCTCCCCTGGCCGCCTTCCCATCCCTGTCGCCACTCCCCCTCTGCTTCTACCGTCCCCAATTTTCCCTCTCTCCCCGTCGTCCCTCCCTCTCCCAATGTTGTAACCCCTGTTTCCCCTCCTGCCCCATGCCCTCCTTCCGATGTCCCTGGTGTCTTCCCTGCAACATCCCCTGCCCCTGAACTGACTCCTGAAGCGCCTGCTCCCTCCAGACAATCTCCCAATACAACCGCCCCCCTCCCAGTTGATGCAACAAATTATCCCCGTCACCGCAGTCCCAGCCCCTGCACCTCCAACAACTTGGTCTTTCTGCCGCGACTGTCTTCGCCCCTTCCCTCAATTGGGTCTGAATCACCTTCCCCCCAATGCCGTCAGCTCGCCCTCACCCCCCCCTCCCCTCCTCTACCCATCCCCCCCTCTCCCCACCTGCTTGTCGCTCCCCATCCCCATCCCCCCTTCCCCGTCCCTCCTCCAGAGTAACTCGCCCTCCGTCTTGTTTCAGGAACTACTCACGATCAGCCAAGGTCAAGGAAAATCTCCTCGCGCCTAAGACCTGGAAGCAACTAATGAAGTCTCCCCATCGTCAGCGCTGGATCTCATCTGCTCACGAGGAAATCTCCTCCCTCCAAGGTATGAACACCTGGACCCTTGTCCCCCCACCCACCAGTCAAAAAATCATTTGCTGTAAGTGGGTTTTCAAGGTCAAGCAACGCGCCAACGGTTCCATCATCAAATTGAAGGCCCGTTTAGTGGCCATGGGCTTCTCACAAGTTCAAGGCCTTGATTTCTCCAAAGTCTTCGCCCCCACGCTCCGTCTTGAAATGCTGCAACTGCTCCTCTCCCTGTTAGGCAACAAAGGTTGGGTCGGTTGCCAGGTTGACTTCAAGACCGCTTTCCTGAACGGGCATTTGGAAGAGCCCGTTTACATGTCCCAGCCTCCAGGTTTTGAGGATCCCGCTCATCCCGACTGGGTCTGCAAGGTTTCCAGGGCTATCTATGTCCTTTGGCAATCTCCCCGCCAGTGGAACATCAAATTGAATGCCGCTCTACTGTCCCTCGGTCTGACTTGCTCCTCTTACAATCCTTCTCTCTACTTCAAGATCTCATGCGGTGTTCTCGTGGGCGCCATCTCTGCGCATGTCAACAAACTGGCCATGGTTGGCTGCCCAGACTTTGTTAAGTCTTTCATCTTGGACATTGGTAAGCGCTTCTCAATTGGCTCAGATGAGGGCCTGGCTTTCTTCCTGTCCATCTCCATCCATTGGGATATCCCATTGCGTACAGTCTCCATTGGCCAAAGCCACTACATTTCTTCTGTTGTCTCCTCTTTCCTTCCCTCCTCCCACGCATTGGCAATCTCCCCAACCAACATCAATTTCAAGTCTCTCTCCAAGCGCTCCCCTGGCTCCCCCAGGTCTCCCCCGCAATACAACCAGCTTATCGGGTCTCTACTCTGGATATCCCAGTTTACCCGCCCCAACATCTTGTTTGCAGTCAAAGAACTGTCCCAGTTCTTACAGGATCCATCTCTTGACCACTGGAACGCGGCCATCCAAATACTACGTTACCTCAACACCACCAAGCACCTCTGCCTTACTCTGGGTGGCAATGACCTTGAACTTGTGGGCTACTCCAACTCCGACTGGGCTAAGGATTGGGATGATTGACGCTCCATCTCAGGATACACCTTCCGCCTTGGCTCCAGTGCAATATCCTGGAAGTCTAAAAAGCAGCCCACTGTCTCCCTCTCCAGATCTGAAGCCAAGTACAAAGCCCTATCCGACTCCTGCAAGGAAGTCCTATGGCTGCGCAACCTTCTCTCTGAGCTTTGTCTGAAATAGAACGTCCCTGTCAAGCTATTTGTCGACAACAAAGGAGCTGAAGCCCTTGCGAAAAATCCAGAACACCACTCACGGAAAAAACACATTGATGCGAGGCATCATTTCATCCGCAAATGCGTCTCTTGGCGGGCTTTCAAAGTTCATCATGCCAGCACAAAAGACATGATTGCGGATATGCTGAACAAGCCTCTCTCCAGCGTCCTCCTGAAAACTCATCAGCGTCTATTTGGCATACTAGACGTTGGCCAGCAAGGGGGGTGTTGGAGTAAACACTCACCTCCATTTCTCCACGTCCTTTGTCTTATCCTCCTCTCTTTTTGTATTCCTACTCTGTATCCTTTCAGCCTCATACCTTTCTCATTAATCTCTGACATGCCATTCCTGCGCGCGCTCATCTCACTCCCAGTATTCAATATTCAATATATCTCTCTCACTGTCACGACGTGTGTGACAATTCATTCAGTCCTGTATACCTGAGGGCAGAGCCAAGACTAAGCAGAAGGCCCCTCTTCTCTCATCCTTCTACTTTGATCTCCACTCTGCGTACCCTCAGGTAAGCTATGTCTTCTCTGTTTAACTCTCCTTCTCTCTCAAGCAGCTCACTTAATTTCTTTCTGCTGCTTATGAAACATATCCTTCTACTTTTATCTCCACTCTGCGTACCCTCAGCCCAACAGTATTCATTTCACTCTCTGTAGCTAAAGGACTGCAAAGTTCATGGTATCAGAGAGCTGTCACACTTTGCAGCTGTCACATTGAGATCACTCACTTTTTAAACATTCCCAAATACCTTTTCATGAAAGAAGTAGATATAAAATACACATTCCTAGATGTGAATTGTTTCATTTGAGAGAAACCTACTAACTCTAGGCATTGAGATTTTCCTGGTAAAATTGTGCATTATTACTATTTGGTATTACCAAAATGTGATTTCAAATCATGGTTTTGTAATAAGATAATTAGTTTTAAGAAAAAATATGTTATGTTCCATAAAGGCAATTGAGCTTTCATTTGAATCCAAACACCTTGGGATTTGCTAAGTATTTTAGGTGGGATAACCATGTGAAGTTGATACAATCTATTGGTTTGAAACCTTTTTCAAAATACAAAATCTACTGTTCAATGCCTTGCCCATTGAAGAGAATATGAATATTCAAAATTAAATCTTTTTTTATGGATACTTGTATGAGACCAAATCAAAACTTTCATTCAAATTTATTTGGAATTCCCTTTGAAATAATAAATCTCAGAAAACCTCCAAAAATCTAAATTACCACAACATACAAATCAATAAAAACTATTGAGAACTCTACCAGAGTTGGGAAAATTTGGATATGCAAATGTCCCAAATTTTCTCAAAGGAATTTCCAAGATGGAAGGAATCTATACAATGCTGTTGGAAGGTCCAAAAAATCACACCATACCCTTGTAATGCAATCAAATGATTCTACAAATGTATTTGACTGAATCTTTCCTGCATCTTATCAATATTTAAAAGGTCACTGATGAATATCTATTGTTGCCAAACCTAACCCCAAAGACACCAAACATTTTCCAATCCACTACCAGAAGAAACCCCACCAGGGAACCACTAAAAGCAAACATCAGGGCTGTAAGTGAACATCTTGCACAAAAGTACATTTCTTGATTCATATTTCCATTGGGGTGCATTTTCTTATTTATCTCATCATTCTTCACATTCAAGACATCCATTGAAGTTTCCTATGCACAGCCAAAACCTGAAAGAGATCCTTCCTATGGTGAAATACAACAATACTCCCCACCAGAAAAAATGGAAATTTACCATACCTCTGGGATGAAACCTCTTCAATTTCTCTAACACACTCCAAGCGCCCTGATTGCATCACTCCCAATCCTTCACCAAAGTATTGAGGAAAACCTTGGTGACCATGCATTTCAGAAGTATATCAAGATGGATCATGAGAAAATCTGCATGAACTCAATTCTTGGTGGCGTCCAACTATTCAGTAGAAATACCTAAAAGTCTTGCAACATTGAAAAAAATATTTTCAATTACAAATGATCTTGTTGAAAATGTCTGTTGTGAAAATTTTTACAAACTTTATCCTTTGAATTAAATAATTTCTTCTTCAGAAACCCAAACTGGTGAAGAAAGTCAACAACATAGGAATTATCCAACATGCCATAATATTGTTAATTCAATATCTGGAGACCCTGTTGCATGTGGTCCCAAACTCTGGCATCAAGAAAAGAAAAAATCCAAATTTTATCCTCTGAAGAACTTGGACAAAAATTCCTCAACAAGTGGATTGCTAGGAAATTAATGCTCCCTTGGTTTGAAAAATTACTCCTGGCACCGCAACAGCATCAAGGCAGTAATCCTACTAAACCTTCTGATATTTGGGATGGAGCTATGTGGAATGAATTCAAGGATGGCAACAATCATTTTTATACAGCTGAAGCAGGTAACCCAGTCTTTAGAATTTACATTGATTGGATGAATTCTCATGGAATAAAGACTAGTGGAAAATGAATCTCTCTTTGAGTAATCTTCTGAATATGTTTCAATCTTCCACCTAGTGTTTGTTACAAGCCACACAATATTTTTGTGTATGGCTTCACACCAACACCCAAGGAATGCACCTCATTCCAACTGAATAATATACTCAAGCCTCTTTTCTCTCAGCTATTGGATATTTGGAAAGGAGTATGATTCACAGAAACCAACAAATATCCATACTGAAGAGTAAGACGTGCTGTCATATTACCACTGATTAGTGATACACCTGCCTTACATAAAATAGGTGGATTTTCATCCCACCTACCCACACTCTTCTTTGCCCATTGTAACCTCAAGCTGAATGATATCCCAAACACCAAAAAGGAGACTTGGCCAGTAAAAAATAATTGGGATCACATCAAATGGGCTGAGAATTGGAATAATGTACAATCATTCAATGATAAAACCAACATTCTCAAGCTACATGGTGCCCTTTACACAATTTTCCAAACTCTACCAAACTGGGAACCAACAAACATGAAAACAATTGATGCAATGCATACCTTTCTCTTGGGAATGCTACGGGATTACAGCATCACCTACCTTGGAATAATCACTGCTGGCCAAAGTCTTCAAAATTTGGAAAGAAGGGGAAAAACTGGCCCAAGAAGTGTAAAAATTAGTCAAGTCAGCAGCCTCAAATCTGGATCCAAAAGAAAGCACTATTTGTCACCAGAAAATACCCACAGAGTCACGAGGAGGAGAGTTCAAAAATTTTTAAATAGATCTTCAAAAAACCCAGATATTTCTGCCAATCCAATTGAAAAGGTTAAAAATTTGGAAAATCAGCAGCAAGAAGGCTCATAAAATATGCATCATAGAACTTTGGTTTCAGCTCTCTGATACCAGGAACCTTGCAGTCCTTTAGCTACAGAGAGTGATGAAATTGCTGGAATGATAATAATAATTATTATTCAAATAATAAACGCTTAGAAGCTCAAATAAGAGCCGTTCCAAGGTTTAATTGGTTTGGTAGTAAATGGTTTTCAATATAATATAAAAGGGGGGCCACAGTATTATACTACTGGGGATCTTTACAGACTAGCAACCTTTCTTCAAGGGGCCTCCTTAGGCAGTTTTTAAGAAGCTTGTAATAAATATGGGTGCCTCAGAAAGGACTTATTCCACTGATGGCCGGGCTTAACAGCACAAGCGGCCTAGACAGGAAGGGTAACACTCATTCTGAGCACTTTACCACGAAAATCCTGGAATAATTGGAAGGGTTTCAGAGCAGATGGGGTAGATTGCTTGACTAAACTTCAATGGTTGATTGGTTATAAAGGTAAAATAATACTACTGCAGACTAAGTCATAAATCACTTGCTACTCTTCATATAAGCACTTGATTAACAATGACACGGTGTCTGATTGATAATAAATAATTCCTGGTAAAGTGATTGAATAATGGATCCAAAGAGGTCTGTATAAATACCTTTTTGGGGTGATTTTGGTCTTCTCAGAGCACGTAGAGAGGGTTCTGCTCGTGGGCTGAGGCTTGCAAGCTAGTTAGGGCAAGATTAGAACGTCTACTAGGTTCTGTCAATCAGCTGTTCTTAGATCTGCAGGATTTCTGTACTATTTTAGCCACAGGATCTGTTAATTAGTTATGGCGTAAATTTGATCATTCTGTACTCATCTCTTATTTGTACTATTGATATTGCTTTGAAGCGTGCAGATGTGGATTTTTACTGATTATCCGTCATCTTCTGATCATTCAAATAATTTTTAATAATTTTTATGAACACTTCTTGTAGTGTTTTGTGGTCTTCAAAGATCAAGATCCGTGGTTTATGTGGTAGTCCTTGATCTTTGATTTATTATTAAAAAATGTTTAAATCTTAATTTTCATTAATTTTATTTAAGTTTTGATCTTTTTAGATAATTAGTAATGCATATGTCTGTTTGTTGCATATACTAGGCAACCCTAACTAGGTTGTAGCTCTTCTGAGCGGTACCTGGTTGTCAGATTAGTCACGACGGATCCAGGCGCGGGGATCAGTAGTACAGATGTGCGCGGGGTACGATCCGCTGCGTGCGTGGAAGAATTATCTGCGCGGGGGTCTCTAGTACGCGGGATCCTGCTGCTGCTAGTACGTAGGGTTATGTAATGATGCGGGGCTGCGCGCGGGAATTGTGACATAACACATTTCCGCGTGTAACTCCTAAAATATACACAACACCTCAATTCTGAGTGAATTTTAGGTGTAAACCCTATACGTGACAATACATGTGAAATGTTAGAATGGCCAAAAAGTGCCATACAGGTCTTGTAATTTTTATTACTTTTCCTTTTCATTATTTTAAAAATATAAGGGCTTGGAATTCAAGGGGGGGGTCAGTGAGTGACCCTACCTAATTTTGGGTGAGGAATCCATTCCTGTAATTATATCTATGGATTTCTCAATCATTACTTTTTTAATTGAGGTATTCTTATTTTTCATATTTGTGTTACTATTTGACAGTTATGCTCTGTATATAGTAGCAAGCTGACATTTGGTACCAATTTTTGAAGTGAAGAAAATCCCAGGGCTCCATCCTCCCAGCTCCTCAAGAAGTTGGGAAAATTCTGCTTCTGAACTCCTTCAACCAAGTTTAAGAAGTTCTCCAAGGCTTCTTGAGAATGAATCAACAAGCGGCTCATGCAATTTGGGGCCCCAATCAAAGGACAGAGGAAAGAAAAAAGATACCTCACCAGGAACAAATCCAAGCATATCTATTTGAGGCAAATCAGGAAGCCAAAATGAATCTGGGAAGAGAAATAAAACTCCATTCAGGAAAGCTCCTACTTCTCTTTTGAAGATAAAAGCAATCCACATCAAGCGGGTTCATTGATAGAAGAGACAAGTATTGCATAAAATGAATTGTTCCTAACTACTCAAGAGCTCAGAAGTCTTCAAGAGGGTACCAATTCAATCAAATTTCCCTCTTGGATTACTAGGTTGCCCAGAAACATAGACTTTCCTGCTTCTGGTACTCCTAAGGCTGCTGAATGGTTGGTTTTGTACACCATTCATATAGTGCTTTTTTTGATTCCAACATGGAATTGGAACTCAGCCAACAGCTTTTAGGAGAAAAAGCTTGGCTCCACTTCTTCTAAACTTATTGGTATCATCAGCTTGGTAATTTCTCATAAACTTACAGATCACCAGTTGTGCCAACTGGATGAATAAATTCTGGATTAATGGGAGGAATTATTGCTTCATTGGGGATCTGAAATCAAACTCAAGCCAACAATCCATTTTTCTCAGCATATGACTAAGATGATCAAGCTCTATGGTCCTCCCTCAATATTTTAATTTTTTTAAGGAGAAAGGCTGGATCACATCTTGACCTTGGTTAAAAAAAAATAAAAATACATGTAGGTAACACAGATTTATAAAAAGTAGATTCTGGATGGCACACTTTGAACTGATTGTTTTTTTATTTTAAGGTTTCCTTGATAAGTCCCTCTTGAATGGATTCCTTCAAAAGTACAAACTTCAAGGTGTCAGCCTCCTGGATGCCAAGATCCTTGCTATATTTAAGCTACCAGAGGTGATAGAATAAATAATAAATATATTATTCAATGAATGCAGCAAAAATCTGTAAAATATTAGGATAAAGCTTATTGCAAGGTTAATTGGTTTGGATATGGTTTATTGTTCCAAATAAATATAAATAAATGGATCATTAAATATTTTTATAGAAGGACCACAATTATATTGGGGATCTTTAACACCTCTCCTCAGGGAATTCATTATGAAAATACATAGGCCTGACTACTTAGGAACCTTTAGTTTGAAGGATATTTTTCCCAAAGATAATATGTATATAAAATACAGGGTGGAGTTTCAGGGCTTTTTAACCAAGCTTCCACGACAGAGAAAGGATAATAAGACTCACTGGTATATTATGAAATCCTTTGGGTACCGGTTTGGGACATGCACTGATGGGTTAAAACCTGTATACTGGGGTTATAAGGTTGTTCATTGGTTTAAATTTATAAAAAGGGTGGGGACAGATATTATTAATCAGACTAAAGCCATAAATCACTTAATTATATCTTATAAGTATTTGATTACCATGGAACAGTTTCTGGATGTAAATATAACTGGGTCTCTAAGTATCAATATCCTCAAAAGAGCTCTTTATTTATATATTTTTGAGTCACAATATTGTCCTTCTGAGGGGTACAGGTGCTCAAAGGGACGGAAACTGAGGCTAGCATGGTAACCAGTGGCAGCCTGTCACGTTTTCTTGGTGCTTTAATACGGGTAGCATCTAATTCCACAGGGTATGGGAACTATTCTACTTTATAATTGATGTTTGGATGTGTGAATAACACCAATCTGTTGTGTTTATTTATTATTTTATTAATTATCCTTAGTAAATGTTCCCGCCAATTTAATAATTATTTTGATAGACATACCTACGGATATTCTGATGTCAGGTGAGTTATCATTATGTATTAGTTACTGGAGTAAAGTAATGATATTGATTTTACTCCTTATTTTTGAAATTCAGTTGATTTAATAAAATAATTACTTAAGAATATGATTCATGGGTATTCATATAATATTTTAACATTATTATTTTTCTTAGTATGTCACGAGAATATTGATGTCAAGAAATTTGCATAATATTATTTCAAAGTATTTTAATATATTTTTAGAAGTAGTCATTATCTTATTTTTGAAATTTTTGGTACTTTGAATTATATTTAATAAAAATACATATAAAGTTTATTTAGGTATTTTTAGAAAGGTTTATGTATTCTTAGACTATCTACTATCCACAGGAACATTTAATACATATGTAGAATGTTCCTGTGTAGTTTGTAGCATGTTTATGCTGTACCTAGGCCGCCTGTCAATTTGTCAATCTGTAGTCCTGCGGCTGCCTACTTGTCAGAGGCCCGGGGCTGCATACACAGCTTTGAAAGGGTGACATTTCTGTAGCTCAGCCGCGCGCGGGTGTATTTGCTTCCACGGCTGCATGCCAGAATTGTGACAGAACACATTTCCTTCTGTAACTCCTAAAATATATACAACACCTCAATTCTGACTGAATTTAAGGTTTGAAACCTATACCTGACAATGCATGTGAATTATTCAATTGGCCAAAAAGTTCAATAGCGGATCCATAGTATTTTGGTCTTTCTTTCCTTAATTATTTATAAATATAAGGAGTTGGATTTCAAGGGTGGGGTCAGTGAGTGACCCTACCTAATTTTGGGTGGAAAATCCATTTTTGCAATAATATTTATGTTTTTACTACTCCTTCTTAGGTTCATTTGATTATTATTATTTTTATATTATTTCTGTTAATTTTGCAGCTGGCTCTGCAATAGGAGCAAGCTGACATTCCCCCACTCCAAGATATGCCCATATCTGAAAAAAATCTGGAGCATGTTGGGAAAAAATTAATTCCATGTGTGTTTCAGTTCCTTTTTCTGGATCTGTAGTTTCTAAGATGTATTGTTTCATAAGGTATATATATTCTGAGGTAACCTGTTGAGTTTAGAATTCAATTTCTTATGACTAAAAACCAGCAGACTTTAGATAGAAGTTAGAGACATGAAGGCTTAGGTCAAAAATAATAGAAAAAGAAAATAAGATTAAAAGAAACACCAACAGGTTGGACTATGTTAAGTTGAGAAGAAGAGATGAGCACAGAAAGAGTAGATGAGGCACGTGGAGGCAGGATGAAGGCTATAATCCACCATGCTATTTTGTTAGAGTTTGCTCTAGCTGATTAATCTTTGGAAAGTGAATTCTTACCAGGCAGACAACTTGAAAGAGATATTCATATTGAAGCAATTTTGTTGAGTGATTGAGACAGAGTAGAGATTGAGAACTGGATAGGTCGACAATTGTACAAAGGTTGAGTTGATTAGGTGTGGAGAAGCTTGACGAGACGTAAGTGAAAAGGAATAACAAAAATAGATAAAGAATTGAAATAATCAAAGAAAAGAAGAAGAAAAAAGGAAGAAGAAAAAAAGAAGCAACCCCAAAAGAAAACAAACAAAGCAGAGTCTCCTCATGATGAGGTGAGAACTAAGTATTGATTGTAATCCGCCCCCAGTGGCCCCGAATCAGAGAGTGTCTCCGGGGCTTATTATCTCTCGTAGTAGAGTATACACACTCATCATTGAAGTGTACGCGCACTTAGACTTAGGATAGAAACTAACAATAGTTTTGTGAATCTTGACATTCTTAAAACTCCCCGTGACTGGTAAGAATGCTTCTGATCTTGAAGATACCTAGAAATAAGAAAAAACCTTTTGTTGAAGAAGTCTTAAGGAGTCTATAGAGGAGGCTTTCGTGAGAGAATCCGCTACCATGGAGTGACTGGGAATCAGGATGAGATTGAACTCTTGATGTGCAAAATCTTTGCGTAATCCTTTAGTTTTTATATCTATGTGTCATGACTTAGAATGGGAGCCGAATTTCTTGATCTTATCATCCAGACCTTTATTATCAATGTACAGCGTAGGTTTTGATTCCAGAGTATGAGATATTTCCGCGACAAGGTGTTTGATCCATTTTATTTCTAAATAACATTTGAGTAGCGCATTCAGTTCAGACTCAGTAGAGGAATAAGTAATGTTTCTCTGCCTCATGGAGTTCCAGACAACTGGACTTCCATGATGAAAGATTATGAACCCAGTTTGAGACTTGCGGAAGACAGGATCGTTGCCCCAAGTCGCATTGCTAAAGCATGATAGTGCGTCTTGAGCGGAATCGTATTTGATTTTAAGTTTGAGATCTTGAGTCGTCTTGAGATATTTCCACACTTTTCGCACTTCTCTCCAGTGGCTCATACCGGGCTTAACATTAAATCTGGCCAGACTTGAAACTGAGAAGGAAATTTCTGGTTGTGTATATTGAGATAGATGGTTAAGTAGTCCAATAGCTGACCAATAGTTGATGTTCAGCTGACAGAATTGGGCATGATCATCATCTGAGGCAGGTTCGAGGTGAATATTTTGAGTTAGAGGAGACTGTACTTCCTTGCACAATGATAGACCAAGCTCTTCAAGTCCGCAAGCGATATGATTTGGTTGGCTAAGGAGGATTCTGTCATCCTCAACCTCCATGAGCATTCCAAGTATAGTGTTTGGAGGATGACAGGAAGAATTTTTGAATCAATCCAGAAAACTGCATTCAAAGTTGTTGGAGTTACCTACATGTATCAGATCGTCGACATGAAAATAGATAATTTCTTGAGTCTTGCTGTTGATATAAAGACATGGATCGCTGGTTGATTCACGATAACCTTGAGATTTGATCCAGGCGGTTAAGGTTTCATACCAATTCTTGGGAGATTGTTTCAACCCATATAATGATTTCTTCAATTTCAGATATGGAGATTTGCGATTAGATCCTTCCGGAGTTTTTATGATGACAGTTTCGTCAAGGGGAGCATGTAAAAATGCACCCTTAACATCAAATTGAGTAAATTTCATTTTTTCTTTCAGTCCATGTAGAAGTTCCAGACAAAGAGAGCCAATCTTCCCAGTCGGTGCCCAGGTTTCGTTATAGTCAACTCCAAGAACTTGATCAAAACCTTGAACACAGAGCCGGGCTTTATATTTGGCCAGTTCTCCGTGGCAGTTTTGCTTAACCTTGAATACCCACATAGTGTTTAGAATGTTATCTGGTGTTTTGTAATAGTCTTCCCACACTTCTTGTAGTTCTATAGATTCTAATTTGTCTTCTGAAGCTTTTTTCCATTTTGGCCACTCGGAACACTTATGGGCCGCCTTATAGGAAGGTGGCTCATAGTAGTGGTGGAAGCCGTATCTCTGAGGCTTCCTGATCTCTCGTCGCGGCCTTTGAGGTATGGGTGGACAGACGGGTTCTGGAGACACCAGTTGAGTTGAAGGTGGAGAATCTAAACATTCAGCTTCCTCTCGTTCTGGTTCTGATTCCGATTTGGTGAGATTGTTATGTGGTTCCCGAAAATTAAATTGCTTGTCGGCGGAGGAAAATTTGAGGTCGTTACGTGTGTTTTGGGAATTGTATTCTCTATTGGTGGTGGAGAGATCAGATTCTTCTGGTTCTGAATTTTCTTGAGGGAATATGTCGAGAACAGGTGATTCAAGAAGAGGAAATTTGGAAAGTTGATTATTGAGGAACTGAACATGTTTGGTTTCACAAACGGCACCAGATGAGTTTAAGATAAGATAAGAATGAAAAATGGGATTGAACCCAACTAGTATTCCCTCTAGTCCCTTTTCGTCAAACTTTCTTCCTTTTTTCAGACAATTTCCAAGGTAGATTACGGGCGATCCTAAAGGTTTTAAGTAGTTAGGTGGGAGTTCCTTTTTGAACATGAGTTCCCAAGGGGATAGGTTATTACCTTCCCTAGGGATATGATTCAACATGAAGCAGCAACTTCGAATTATGATATGCCAATAGTACTTTGGTATTCTAGATGATGAGAAGGTGGCGCGGGCTGACTCAATAATAGTTCAATTAGCCCGTTCCTCTTGGCCATTTTGTTGAGAATGGTATGGTTTGGAGGTGAGTAATTTGATGTGTTTTGATTTTGCAAAATCCCTCAATGTTCTGTTTGCAAATTCAGTCCCTTTTTGGGAGAAAATTTCGCTTGGATAATGATTGAGTCTTTTATATTTGGTCTCTAGGAGATTAATAATCACGTCCGGGGTTTCCTCCTTGGATGATAGTGGAAAAGCAGACAGATATCCAGTGAAGTTATTGACCAGAGTCAAGACGTAGCGGTGACCTTCCTTTGATTGGGGAGTGATCGGTCCCACTAGATCCAAGTGGATCCTTTTGAGAGGTTTTGAAATGGGTGTTGATGTAGATGAGAAGGGTGATCTGGTTATTTTACTTTTAACACAACTTTCGCACTGAAATTTGTCTAATTCTTCCTTGGAGAAGCGGTCTTTTAGAATGGACTTGAGGGTTGAGATCAAAGCATGTCCGTACATCTTGTGGAAATCAAGTAGTGAATGTATTCCAATGGAGGTGTTAAGATTGACTGAAAGATTCTCACCAGCTATTTGAGGTTTCTCTATGACAAACAGGTTGTCTCGAATCAGACCTTTCAAAACGGTTTTTCTGTCTCGAGTGAAAAAGAATCAATCTTGCTCCTGATGAAGACTACATCCCTTTTTCGCTAGAAGGCCTGGGCTAATCAAGTTGACAACGATGTCGGGTACATACATGCAATTCCCAAGAGTTATCACAGATTCTTTCCATACAAGTCTAACCGTGCCTGTTCCTCAAATTTGAAGATTGGCTTCAAGCTTGCCTGTCTTAATTTCTTTGGGCTCATTCTGAAGGTTGATTGACGAGAAGTATTTTAGATCATTAAATATATGGATGTTTGCACCAGAATCCAAGAGAAGATGAGGATAGTTGTCCGCGTTGATCCAGAGAGTGAGCAGAGCATGGTAATTAATCGCGGGTCCTTTCTGGACTCTGTTCTTCCATTCGTTTTGCTGTTCTACCCACCAAGCAGGCGCAATCTGAGGATGGAGATGAAAACACAAAGATTGGGCATGAGGAGCGTTTGGATCATGGTAACCTTCCTTACACCGAATTCAAACCTTCTTATTGTTTCTTTCAGTCTTGCTCTTTGTTTTCAGTAGAGTGACATCTGGAGTGTTTTTTGTTACTTTCAATTGTGCCTTTTGTTTGTTGTTATATTGTGTTAGATGATTGAATACTACATCTACCGTTAACAATTTCTCTAAGTTCATCATTTGTTGTTTAAGGTTTTCTAAGATGGGTGGAAACTTGAATAGTACTAAGTAAGCTAAGATATCTCCTGGTAAATTGATACCAACGTCTGCCATGCGTGTGAGAGTTTTTTGAATATCTGTTATAAATCCCTCTATTGCTTGTTTGTTAAAGGGAGCGTGGAGAAATTGGTTGAAGATTTGAGCCCTGTTTGCGGTTTCTGATGAAGCAAATCGTCGATTGATCTCCTCCCAGAGAAGTTTAGATGAAGAGATATTCGTCGCATTAACCACATTTGCATGAGTGGTACTATTGAGTTTAGACAGAATAATTGCTTGTATTTCCTGGTCTTGTTTAATTGATGGTTGATCTGAGCTTCCAGTTATAGCGCCTTTGATGTCTTTGAGATCGAATAGCATCATCATCTTGTCTCTCCAAATGGATTAGTTGTCTTCGTTGAGAGGAGGGATAGCATTGACAGAGGCTTTGAGCGCAACTTGATGAAAATAGTCGTTGACCCCAGCTGGTTCGTTCATTTTTGAGTAGGTAGAGTCGTCCTTTCGGCTTTTAACCGTGTTGAGTTTAGAATTCAATTTCTTATGACTAAAAACCAGCAGACTTTAGATAGAAGTTAGAGACATGAAGGCTTAGGTCAAAAATAATAGAAAAAGAAAATAAGAGTAAAAGAAACACCAACAGGTTGGACTATGTTAAGTTGAGAAGAAGAGATGAGCACGGAAAGAGTAGATGAGGCACGTGGAGGCAGGATGAAGGCTATAATCCACCATTCTATTTTGTTAGAGTTTGCCCTAGCTTATTAATCTTTGGAAAGTGAATTCTTACCAGGCAGACAACTTGAAAGAGATATTCAGATTGAAGCGATTTTGTTGAGTGATTGAGACAGAGTAGAGATTGAGAACTGGATAGGTTGACGATTGTACAAAGGTTGAGTTGATTAGGTGTGGATAAGCTTGACAAGACGTAAGTGAAAAGGAATAACAAAAATAAATAAAGAATTGAAATAATCAAAGAAAAGAAGAAGAAAAAAGGAAGAAGAAAAAAAGAAGCGACCCCAAAAGAAAACAAACAAAGCAGAGTCTCCTCATGATGAGGTGAGAACTAAGTATTGATTGTAATCCGCCCCCGGTGGCCCCGAATCAGAGAGTGTGTCCGGGGCTTATTATCTCTCGTAGTAGAGTATACACACTCATAATTGAAGTGTACGCGCACTTAGACTTAGGATAGAAACTAGAAATAGTTTTGTGAATCTTGACATTCTTAAAATAACCATTCATCTTTGTCTGCAGATTCTCCTTTGTATGTTACTAAGTATAGTCTAACATTTTTTCCTTGCACTCTCTCTTTCTTGTCTCCCAATATCCTGCTTATTTCAACTTTTTCTTTCACAGGGTCAGGTTCTTTTGGGATTAGTTCTGGGGGGGGGGTTGCTACCCTTCTCTGGGTCAAAATTGTTTTACTACGCTAACAGCAAATACTGGGTGTTTTCTTGATAATTCTACACTCAAGATTACTTCTCCAGCATTTTTGCCATGCATCATTTTGATAACAAATGGTCCAACAAAGGCTGATTTCAGCTTTCTTTTACCTGCTAAATTTTTGAAGTTGGAAGTGGATATCAAGATCTGATTTCCTATTTTAAATTCAGGTTCTCTATGTGATTTGGCCCATCTATGTTTGTTGTATTCTACTGCTTCTTCTACAAATTTTGGAGCATGATTATTTTCCAGATCTATCATTTTCTTAAAGTCAAGAGTTGTTGGATGAATGGTGGCTAATTATAGTTCAAGTTATTCCTAGGGAATTATGAAATCCATCCTCTTTCTAGTATTTAAGGAGCTTCTTTGGTAGTAGAATGTTTACTGCTGTTATATGCCATCTCTAGAGCTGGGAGTAGGCTTACGCAAACATGGCAATAACCATCTGAATTTTTGTATTCTAGACCAAAGCTACAGAACCTTTTTAACATATCTTCTAGGGTCTGTATCATTCTTTCAGCTAATCCATCATTTTGGGGATGGTATGCTGTAGAAAATGCTAGAGTAGTACCCAGTATATCAGGTAGATTTCTCCAAAACTCAGAGTTAAATTTAGGGTCTCTGTCACTGATTATAATCTTGGGTATACCAACATCAGCTACGGTCCTATTCCAAAATAGTAGAGCTACATCCATAGCACTATCTTCTTTGTGGTTATGTAAGAATTTTGCCTTCTTAGAGTATCTGTCAACTATAACAAGGACAGAGGTATATGAATGAGTACCTCCAGGAGGGAGGCCGGTGACAAAATCCATATTAATGATTTCCAATCTAGTTTAGGGTTCTGAGATCTTCTGTAGGAGTCCAAACATTTTCACAGTAGTTTTATTAGATTTTTGGCAAGTCTCACAGGTAGTAACATACTTGATAGTAATTTCTTTCCAGTCTATCCACCAAGAATTTTGTTTTACTTTCTCCAGGGATCTTTCAGTGGATGGATGCCCAGATGAACAGTTGTCATGAAATTCCTGGAGTATGTGTTGTATATTTTCTTATTTGCTTAGTACTAATACACTGGAATAATGTTGTCTGTAGTAAAGGAGACCATCCCAAAAGGTAAAGCTTCTGCTTTATAGGGTTCAAGTAATGAAGCAGGTAAACTATTTATCAGAGCTGCTTCTGGGAATTCACATTCCATAATGGTAATCAGCAGTTGATTTCAGGGGAGTAGTTGTCCCTCACTAGATTGAAGAAAGCAGTATCTAATTCACATTAGTGGATCCCAATGATTGGAGCATCTAATGCAAAAAGATTGATGTTCAAGATAGCAAAGAGCTCTGAATCCTCAGGTTTGTATGCAGGATTGCTAGAGTCATTAGGCAAAGCATTCCTACTTAGACTATCAGCATTTTTGTGTTTAGCTCCATTTTTATGCACTATAGTCATCTGACCTCTATACTGGTTTATAGCAATTTGCCACCTGAGCATATGTCTGCTGCGGGTCTTCATGTTCATGAGAGTTCTTACAGCATTACAGTCTGTGATCACTTGGAAAGTGGTGCCTTCTAAGTAATAGTTTAGCTTTCCTAAAGCCCATACTAGAGCCAAGCATTCCATCTGACTGGCTCCATATCTCTTTTCTGTATATTTGATATGTCTAGATATGAAGAGTACTGGTTTCTCCACTTGTTTGTCATCTTCTATTCTTTCCTAATGTGGAAAAGCTCCTAACCCTTCCATACAGGCGTCCATGTATAGTTTAAAGAATTTGGAGTAATCTGATTGAATTAGTAAAGGAGTAGAGGTCATAGCTATTTTTAGTTCTTCATACTTTTTCAATCTCTCATGTGTCATTTCAAAGAGAGTGTTATTGTTGCATATTTCATACAGACTTTTAGTTAGCATAGCAAACCTTGGTATGTATTGCCTGTAGTAACTGCAAAAACAAATGAAAGAAAGTAACCCTGTTTTATTTTGAGGCTTAGGTCTATTTATGACAGCAGCTATCTTATTTTGATCAGCAGCTAGAGTTAGAACAGAGACTATATGCCCTAGAGCTTTCAATTCTCTATATCCAAAGTTGCATTTCTTTGTGAATACTTTTAATCCTGCTTTGGAAATAGTTTGGATTACTAATCTTATTTGGTTTATATGAGTATCCCAATCATCAGAATATATGATAACATCATCTATATATGCCATCAGCCATCCTTGTCTGATTTAAGTACCTACAACTGTATCCATTGTTCTCTGGAAGTGTGAGGAAGAATTATTTATACCAAAGGGCATCCCAAGATATTCATGTATTCTCAAATGAAAAATTATTCTCATAAATTTTCTGCTTTCAGGGCTTATAGGTATCTGGTGGAAACATTTAAGCATATCGATAGTAGTGATATATTTGGCCTTGGACAAGGTGGGTAGAGCATGATCAATCCAGGGTATAGGATAATAGTCTGCCTGATTATAATTATTGAGCATTCTGAAGTCTCCTACCATTATTGACTTGTAATTATGCCAATCTATGATTGCAGGTGTGGTCACATCTTCATGCTCATTGTGCCCTACTTTCTTTAATACTTTTAAGCCTATGGGTTGTTGAATATATTCCTCAAGAGCTATTCTAGACTTAGGACTAGAGGGATAAGCTGGTCTTCTTAAGTTTGGAGGATAAGGAAGATTAATAGTCAATTTTAATACCATTTCATGTAATTTAATATCACCAATGGTGTTATCTTTAGTAAAAAAAGCATTTTGGTTCTCAAAGCAGACTTTCAATATATCTTTCTTCTGTTCCTCAGAAAGTTTTATATTTAAAGCTGCTAGAGATAAGTATTCTTGATTAAAGTGTTCTCAATGCTTTTGATAAGTGGATGAGGGGAAGTTAGATTGGATGGTGCATATCTTAAACTTCTTCTGCCAATTACCACCCACTGTGAATTATCTCCCTTTACTCCGGAACAGATTTATACCAGATAGACATAAAGCATAATTACCTATTATCAGGTAGTCACATAATCCATTGAGCAATACCACAAAATCCACTTGTATTCTCAAAGATCCTTTAGTATGGGGTAATATTATAGGAACAGTTTTTACTCCAATAGCATTCATGGTAGAGTTGCAAGAGCTAAACTTGGCTTTTGGGAAAGGCAGAAGGTTTCCTTTGCAATTAGGATCCCATTTGTTTAAGAATTCAGTACAGACACATGAGCAGAAAGCTCCACTATCCAGTAATAACCTTATAGGTCTGTCTCTATAGAATCCTGTTGCATAGCAAGTTTCACCAGTGGTATAACTCTTACCACTCATAGTTTTAACTGTTAATGGTTTAACATCCGTGATATTTTTTAGAAATTATGTAATGATCCCATTGTTGGGGCAAACTAGAGTCCCCATGGATGTTATTGATTTCTATAGAAGTGCCTTTATCTCCTTCTATAACATTAACAGGGTTGGTCAGGATCAATTCACATTCAGAAAGGGATCCTTCAGTATCAGCTATATCTTCATAGTTCTGATTCCCTTCAACCTCCTTCTCTCCTTCCAAGAATGCTATCTTTCTTTTTGGTAATGGGAAGTCTTGTCTCATATTACCTGTCTTGTTACAATTCCAACATGTTCCAGGCATTCTATCTTTATCCTTGTTATCAGTAGGTTTCTTATTGTCAGAGATATTTATGAGAGGGGGTTGTTTTCTGGTTTTGTTTATTTTGAAGTTCTCTTTAGGTCTAGAAGGAACCTTCTTTTCAAACCCATTCATGTGTATGACTTCTTCTAACACATTGATTAGAATTGTTAAGTCAGCATCCATACTCATCCTGCATCTTAAAATATGGTTAAAAATTCCAGGACACAAGTTGAGGATTCTTTAATTTTTACTTCCTCTTTATCAACATCTGGATAGAATCAATCTAGTCTTCCCTTCTGTTCCAAGCACCATTTTTGAGGCTTATCCTTGGAGGGATCAAATGAGGAATTTTTGAAATTATTCATCAATCTTCTTTTCCACATTCTAGAACCAAATTTTTCTTTCATTAGAATTTTCCAACAACTCCATGGTAAGGATCCCAATTCTTATTTTTTACTGATAAACCAGTCTAAATATACTCCTTTAAATAGTCTGGGCAGCCTGACTACAGCTATAGCTCATGGTAAGTCATAAGATTTAATAGTATAGTCAATAAATTTAATGGAATTTATATGATTGTATTCTCCGTCACCAGAGAACTTAGGCCATTCAAAATTGGGGGTAAACATTTGAGGGCTTGTTCCATTTCAGGAGTAGGACTAGGCCTGAAGCTTTCACTCCTACGTATTCCTAGTGACGGTGGTGCATAAGGTGTAGTTGTTGGTCTGGGAGGTTTTGGTTCCTCTGTGGTACTCCCCAGGGGGTTGGTCAGAAGGACTTTTAAGTCTCTAATATCATTCTTGATAAGATTCATTTGCAGTTCCACTTTATTATTAAGCAGATCTAATTTCTCACTAAGAGACAGAATGGAGCTGTTTGTAGTATTTACCAATTCTTCTTTCAAAGGTTGAAAAGACAAAATAAAATCTTCTTGGATACCTGATAACATATTCTCAACTGTTTGAGTCTGTCTGATTTTACCTTAATTAATTGTCTCCAATAATTGTTCTGTATTTTCTTTAATATATTCCATTCCTACAGTTTTTTTTGGTTATTAATTAATTTGGCTTATACTGAGGTTAACACATCCATTTGGGTATAAACACCGTCCAAAATTCCTCAAACAATCTTTAAATTATGGCGCATATCACTAGAAAAGGAAGTAATTACATCAGAGGTTGGTTTAGACAAGTTACTGGGTTCAGAATTAGAGGCTAATTGTTGTAAACCTTCTTCCACTTTTGAGCTAAGGATATTATCTGATCCAAATCCTTCTTTCCCTTTGGCTTTTGATGGGAAGAAGACTACTTCTTTCCTGATCCTTTTCCTTTGAGTTGGGCTCATTGATCCCAAGAATTCCACTTTTCTACGTAGGATTCTACCGCTTTCCTTGGAATCATTTTCTGAAGAGCTATCTGGGTGGCTTTTGCATGGAAGATTATCTTTTTAATAGATACCATGTCCTCTTTGGCTTGGGCTTCTTTGAAGTCTTCCCAATATTTTGAATGCTCTCTGACTAAGTCTTTGATCCTGGCTTCCTGGGACAGATTCTGCTTGAAAGGCTGCAGGGAATCTTCTTGTAATGGAGGGGGTCTTAATTCTACTACTTTCTCCGGCTCTAGGTTGGGGGAGGGCAGAAGTACTTGGGGCTGTTCCTTGTCCATCAACATTTGATTCACAGTTTTCAGTCCCCTGTCACGCCTTGCACTTAGGAATTATTGTCTTCATCACTTCAACATGTCCTCTCCCCAGTACCATCTACCTCAGTCTATAAGCGTGACAAAAATAAAGCACAACATCAATGGTGCAATCCGTTACTTCCTCTGGCTTGCGTTGACCTTCCAATCTTGGCAACCAACTCAGTATATACTTGCAAACTTTGCGGTTAACTTGATACTGGTTGGCCATCTATTACAAGATCCAATCTCCTTCCCTGGCCCATCAACAGCCTTGGACTTCCATCTCCGGTCACGCACTGTTTGTTAGTTTGCATCTACGTCTAACTAAGCCATCATTACTGTACAGTTTGCAATTAGACTAGTCCCTACCCTGCATACACTATTACTTCTCACTCGTATTACCTTCAACGTCATTTGCTCCTGTCCCAATTCATCATACATTTGTACACTCAGATTCTATTGTCTCTCACTTACGCAATGGCCTCGGATATGATTGTACTATTGCTCTATTTCCTATCCCATTCCTGTCAGTCATTTGCCTCACCGCCTTCAACTGTAGATGGCTCCTCATCAGGGTGTATCTAGTTACTCCAGATTCCTATATAAGGTCTATCCACTTTCCTGATGATTGTCTCTTCAGTTAGTTAATTTCATACGTTCATGCATTTTGCTACAACCTAGTTATCACATTGGACTCAGGTTGAGTTTCCCTCCTTGGAACAAACTCCATTCCCCTTGCCGTTTGTTGAGTGGAATCACTAAGTTTGCACTTCACAACTGAGTCTTGCTATTTGCACTTGCCCTTGCACTCAGCATTCCTCCGCGCTCACAATCATCTATGAATTGCCCTATAGTATGTGGGGTGGTTTTGTGACAGAAAATTAACTAACTCAACTCATCTATTGTAGTTTTCCAATCTATAGTAGACCTCTTCTTCTCGATGTCACGTACTTTCTGAACAGGGAACGCTTCCCTTGCCCCTTACAATGATTATATCCATTCGGTAGGGAGAACCAGTGCTCCTTGGGCCCAACAACCCTTAGACCCCATTCCTCCTTCTAAAATGCCATCTGTTGAACCCCTCAATTATCCTCGGACTCCTCCACGGGATGTTCCGACAGACCCTCTTGCGGAATTTGCAGATTCCAACCATTCTTCCAATGAAACCTTGACTCGTGGTAGACCTAGGGTTTGCACTACCGCTCCTGACACCAATGCTTCAACCCTGCTTTCAACATTGATCCAGGCCCTCACTCATGGTGCCCCGCAATCTAGTCCGAGTTAGCCTAGCTTTTGCACTCTGGGCATGAAGCAACCCAATCACTTTACGGGAGAACACCCTCATAAGCTTAGATCCTACCTACAGTCTTGTAAAATCATCTTTTCAAACAACTCCAACAATTTCCCTTCCAATTGGCATAAAGTTATGTATTCTTTGTCCTTCTTAGGAGGTAGAGCCTTGCAGTGGTTTGAACCGTACCTTGAACTTCTCTCCAGCAACAGTCCAACGTGTATTCTCAAAAACTGGGACAGTTTCAAGCAACAACTTTTCACCCTGTTTGGCGACCACAATAAATTTTAAAACGCCAAATAAAAACTTAATAGTCTAGTTATGAAGGAAAATAGTAGAGCTTCCATTTATATTTCTCACTTTCAAACCTTGCAGTCTTGCATTCAGTGGAACAAGGCCGCTCTTCTATTCCATTTCCAAAAGGGTCTACGGGCACGCTTAATTGAACAGCTTGCAGTTGGGGGGCATAAGACAACCTTGCTCCAGCAGCTAATTGATTGAGTGATTGAGCTTGATAATGGATATCACAACAAGAGTCACTCTTGGCGAAACAAACCTGGACCGTCCACCCCGGCTCCAAGGGTGGACGACTCCTCAAAGAAAAACGCGAGGAACCCAAAACCATCCAAACCAACCCCAACTTCAAACTCCAACTCAAAGGGGAAAACCGTCACCAAAACTCTGAAGTTCTTGGACATAAAACCAGGATTCTACGGAACAAGGAATGGCGACAGAGGGAGAAGAATGTGCTGTGTATGTATTGTGGAGGAAAAAATGATATCAACAGTTGTGCAAAGGGGTTAGTGCGTGAAGCGGCTAAGAAGTCAAAAATTAGCTTGTAGTTTTTCTGATACTCCCAAGGAAAGCTACACATTATCTAATTCACCTCAAGTAAATCTTTGCAATTGCGAGTCACTAGGTGCTCCTAGTTTGAGATTTATCCTATTCCATTCCAACAACACCCCTTATTGAGTCTTACTTGACTCCGGTGCTAATGTTTCCTTCATCAGTGAATCTTTCCCCACTTCCAAAAATCTTACGCGTTCCGAGATAGATAAATTTCCTATCTATTTAGTAAGTAGTGCAACTGAACCATCTTATTGGGTCTCCCAAAAGGCAAAATGGACCTTTGCATTCTCCAATTTCCCCAGCTTTGAATGGGATTTATTTGTCTTGGCTATACCCAGAATTGATGATACCATTCTAGGCCATGATTTTCTAGTTTACTGGAATCCGGATGTGAATTGGCAAGAGTGAGTAATTAACCTTCAAACCTTGCACCCCCAGAACGCTAATCTTTCCATCAAACAGGAATTAAACAGCCTACCTGACACTGTCATTGAGTTGGATGACACTTTTGAACCAGAATATTTGCAATATCCTGACCTCCATTCCCTATTTCCCTCTTCAGATTTAGGAGCCATTGCTTATCTTTCCAGCTTACTGCTTTCCTGTTCCTTCGAAGAGAAACAGACACCAACAAAACGGTGTATCTTGAGCTCCCTAATCCTCTTGCACCATGCAAGCACCTCAAATCTGGTGCTTGAAGATGATGAGATTGAAGATTTAGAAATCATTTGAGAACCTTTACCTTCAGTTTATCATGACTTTGCTGATGTCTTCTCAGCTGCAAGAGCAGATAAACTGCCTCCATCCCATTCTTACAATTACAAGATCAAACTTACTGGCCCACCTCCGGCACCAGGACCAGTCTACTCTCTCTGGACGCAAGAATCAATTGCGCTTCAAGACTACATTGCGGAAAATGTAGCAAAAGGATTTCTTTGACCAAGCAATTTGAATACCGGTTCACCTGAACTATTTGTTCCAAAAAAGGATGGTGGACTTTGCCTTTGTGTTGACTACAGGAAACTGAACCAGTTAACCCGGAAGAATGCCTATCCAGTACCACCTATGTCACATCTCCTCACCCTCTTCCATGGAGCTGCTTATTTCTCAAAGTTAGACCTTCAAGGTGCCTATAACCTAATTTGCATTATGAAAGGTCATGAGTATTTAACCGCAATGAGAACCCGGTTTGGCAGTTATGAGTATACCATCATGCCTTTTGGCCTCTGTAACGCCCCTTCAACTTTTCAACATTTTGTCAACAACATTTTCTCCAATCTTGTAGGTAAATACCTTGTGGTATATCTAGATGATATACTAGTCTACTCAAGGAACCTCAAAGATCACATTGCACATGTGCAAGAGGTGCTGCACCAACTTTGAAAGAATGATCTGTTTGCAAAAGCCTCTAAGTGCAAATTCCATTCCTCTTCCCTTTGGGTTCTGGGTGTTGTAGTCTTGCAGCAAGAACTATTGATGGACCCAGCTAAAAGAAAACGCATATTGGACTGGCCCCCACCTTCTTCTGTTAAATCCCTTTGAGTTTTCCTTGGCTTCAGTAATTTTTATAGGAGATTCATTGAGCGTTACGCCAAGAAAACTGTGAATCTTACTAAGCTTCTTCAGAAAGACACTCCTTTTGTTTTTACCAAACAAGCAGCTTTGAATTTTGAAGCTCTGAAGAAAGCGTTCACCACCGCTCCAATACTTGCTCACTTCAACAAACTGGCTTGCACTATTGTCAAAACAGACAAAAGCAACTATTCAATTGCAGGAGTAATCTCGCAGTTCTCTTCCTCCACTTTTCTCTTTCACCCCGTAGCTTTTGAGTCTCACAAGTTGCTTGCTGCGGAGCTTAACTATGAAATTCATGACAAGGAACTTCTTGCAATTGTTTCTTGCTTAAAGAAATGGCGTTCATACCTTTTGAGCCTTAGAGAATCCTTTGAGGTTTTAACTGATCATAATTCTTTAAAGTATTTGATGAGCTCAAAAGTCCTCACAAGTAGACAGGCACAATGGGCTGAATACCTCTCCCAGTTCCACTTTACAATCACGTACCACCCTTGGAAAAAAGCGGTATTCCCTGATGCTTTATCACGTTGGGACAACGTTTACCCAGGGGGGGAGCACCTTTGCCAAAAACAACCCTGAAAACGTTAGGACACTCTTCTCAACCCAATATTCCCAACTCAGTTTGATCATTGCTCACTTACAAGATTTGGCTTCCAAACTCCAACAAGCTCAACGCAAAGACCCCAAGTGCATCAAACTTTGCAAGAGTGCAAACCTATTAGATAGTAGTTACAGTATTGGTGATAATGACTTCTTAGTCTATGATAATTGTATAGTAGTACCAGATAATTCTTGCATTAAGTTAGATATCTTTGAGTCACGGCACAATTCTCCACTTTCTGGTCATCATGGGCAGGATAAAACCTACCAATTGATTGCAGGAGACTTCTACTGTCCTGGTATGACCCAAGAAGTAAAAGACTATATTAGCGCATGCTATGATTGCAATTGTAACAAGTCCTTGAATCACCGGAAGTATGGGCTTCTCCAGCCACTTCCAATTCCGCCTCATCCTTGGCACTCGCTTTCTATGGATTTCATCTCTCAATTACCTTCTTCTAGTGGATATGATGCTATTCTAGTAGTAGTAGATTGCTTCTCAAAGATGGCTTTATTTCTGCGCAGTAATGTGACAGCCTCTTCAGAAGACTTAGCTAACTTGTTCATAGAATATGTATTTTCAAAACATGGTCTGCCTGATAATATAGTTAGTGATTGTGGATCTCTGTTTTTCTCAAGCTTCTGGAACTTGCTATGCCAACATTTGAAGATCACTTGCAATTTATCAATGGCATACCACCCGGAAACGGATGGGCAAACCAAGCGGGTTAATCAGATTCTTGAACAATATCTTTGAATGTATGTTGCCTATCAACAAGACAACTGGTTGCAATGGCTCCCACTAGCCGAGTTTGCCTGGAAAATCTCCACTCATTCCTCCACCAAACAGTTGCCATTACAAACTCTTTATGTTATAAACCCAACTTTCTCTTCCCTTCACGTAGCACCTTCTCAACTTGCTACCAATTAACTTGAAAAAATTCAATCCCTTCAATCACAACTTTGAACCAAACTCAAAGAAGCAAATCAGCGCCATAAAGAGCAAGCAGACCAATTTCGCACTACGGCTCCAACCTTTGCAGTAGGAGATCAAGTGTGGCTTGATGCTTGCAATATTTGCAGTACTCACCCAACCCGCAAACTCTCCAAAAGAAATATTGGCCCCTTTAAAGTAGAATCAGTCATCTCCCCTAACGCCTTTAAACTTACTTTACCTGAAAAATGGAAAGGTATTGGCCCGGTCTTTCATGTGTCTCTCCTAGAGCCAGCTCAAGTCCTATACCCGGGCAATACTCATCCCCCTCCCAAACCGGTCACTGTCCTTGATCATCAAGAGTGGGAAGTTAGCCGTATTCTGGATTCCAGGTTACGCAAAGGAAAACTTCAATACCTTGTTGAATGGTCTGGCTTCCAGTCCAACAAAGATTGCACCTTCTTGGAAGCAGCCCATCACCTTTGCAATTCTCCCAATTTGATTTGAGATTTCCATGCGAGCTCCCCTTGCAATCCTCGACAATCATGATTCCATCCCATCCAATCCCATTCCATTCCACATTCCATCTCATCCAATCCCATTCCATTCCACCTCACCATTCCATCAATCAAACCCTTCATCTCACCGTGTTATTCGTTCTTCTCATCCCCCTCTCATTCCTACCAAATAAAATTCCCATTCCTTATACAAAAAAAAATATATATATATATACAATAAAATAAAATATATATATATATATATATATATAGTTACAGAGTCTCTTTTATTTCTTTCTCTGCATCTTCTCAATTAGCAGTCAGCTCCGCAACCATGGATCAAAAGGTATCCAGGTCTTCATCATTTATCAATGAGGACATCCTTTGAAGAACCAGCACCTCCATTACAATGTGCCTCTCGAATATCTCCTTGCACTTTGCAATTTGAGCTCGCTTCCGCCAAGCATTCCATTCACCTTCTATTGAATGAACTTAAGATGATTTCTCTTTATTAATTGTTGAGCTACACTACCAGTTAATGATAAATTCTGAATGATGATTTTCTTAGAATGAAAAATGTATATAATAACTTTGCATGAAGAAGGTGGAAAATATAAAACAAACAGCATGTATTTATATTACAAAGGTTACCCATGAATGAGTATGAAAAAGTCCCTTACTTCCTCCTCTTCTCAAATAGCATTCTAAGAATTCTGGCTTTCCTTGTACTTTTCCTCTTACCCTTGATATCTTTGTTCTTCTTACGTGCTTACTTGAAATGTCCAAGTAAGCGTTTATCTTTCTTTTCTTTATCTTAATTAACTTTACGTTTTGTACTTCTTTGTTTTGTTTAGTGATGTCAGCATTCTGGATGAATGCATTTATTCCTTTTAACTTATCCGCTAATTTCTTAGCATTCTTATTGATGAGAATTTGGGCTTCTTTGCTTGTAAGATAACAAATTGCATTTGTTGCAGTGCCGAGACTATCCTTTTCTGGATTAGGTGTTATCAGGTTTATCAACAAATTGACTATTACTGGTCCACACTTCGTCGTTGTGACCTCATGCGTTTTAGCTTCTTCAAATGCATCTGGTGGGTTCTGCAACGCCCGCAGCTCTGGTAGCCTTACTGTTGTTTCCATGCCTGTCACATCCTTGTCATATGGCAGTTGGTTTGAATGTTCAACATACGGGTTAGTTGGTACTTCCCTTACAGTATTGTTGACTGTCACAGTCCTGTCCCGTGATGATCTGTTTGAGTGTACCAGGGATAGGTTGGCAGTTGCTTCCCTCACAACACACCCCCTTACACTCAAATCAATCATTTCCTTTGGTATCATTCCAATCATGGTTGAGAACTTCAAATTTTTTGTCCAATCCAAGGCTTTGGTTAAAATATCTGTGATCATCTCATCAGTTGGTATGTATTCTAACTTTATTTCTTCATTATTTACTAGGTCTTTAACAAAGTCGTAATGAACCATAATGTTTTTTGTCCTGGCGTGGTATATAGGGTTCTTTGATAGCTGGATTGCGCTTTGGTTATTCGAGTTGAGTATTGTCTTGTCTTCAACTGTTCCAAAAATATTGATTGTTAATTTTCTCAACCAACAGGCCTCTTGTGCGCTGAAAGGTAGGCTCTTTACTCTGCTTCTGCTGACAAAATACTGACTCCTCCTAGCTTCTTACTTCTCCACAAGATTAACCCTCCTCCCATATGAAAACAGTAGCCACTAGTTGATAGGCTCTTTTTGTCTTCTGCGTAACTTGAATTGACATATCCAATCAGGCTCATTATGTTATTTGGTCTATAGATGATTCCAAAATTTTCAGTTTCATTTAGGTACCGCAATACTCTTTTGAACGCTGCCCAATGTTTATCATTTGGGTTTTCCAAGAATTGAGAGAGTTTTCCTACTGCGTAAGTGATTTCCGGCCTAGTACATTGAGACAGATAATTTAGCAATCCAATAGCTGATTGGTAATCTAAATTTCTTTTCTTAAATTCCTTAGCTTCTTCTTCTGTCGCCTTAAAAAGTCAAATATTTGATTGCATTGGTGTACCTGTAGTCTTGCAATCCTCAAGACCATATTTGGTAAGTAGGTCTTTTACATAGTGTGTTTGATTTAAGAGCATGCTTGCATCTTCAAAATAATCAATCTTCATCCCTAGAATATGTTGTGCTATGCCCAGATCTTTAATTTTGAAATTTCTCAAAATTTGTTCTAGTACTTTATCCGTGTCCTCTCCTACCAGTATTAAATTGTCTACCCACGCAAACGCTAAACTTTCTTTGTCTGATATGAATAAGCAGGGATTGGCATTGCTGATTCAATATCCATTTGTAGTAAACCATAATTTTAATGTGTTGTACCACCCCCTTGCCGCCTGTTTTAATCCGTACAAGCTCTTTTTGAGTTTCATGACAAATTTCTTGGGGTTTTTCATAACTTTCCTGGAGACCTCCAGTGTGTAATTTCCTTGTTTAGTCTCAACTAACCAATCTACAAATCCCTTGGGTATGCTAATGTATACTGCTTCATCTTCATTTAATTCAGAGTTTAGGTAGGCTGTAACAAAGTCTGACTGTCTTGGTTTGATCCCAACTTGTTTTGCATAATTTAGAATGTATCTCATTGTGCTGAGTCTTCCTGTGGGTGAGAAAGTTTCTTCATAGTCTATGCCTTGTTTCTGTTTAAATCCTCTTGCGACGCATCTTGCTTTATATCTTTTTAACTTGCCGTCTGTGTTGAATTTTTTATTTAACACCCATCTGGTATTAATTACTGACTTGTTTTTGTCCCTATCTTCTGATTTCATAATTTCAAACACTCCATTTTTGATGATTGAATCTATTTCGATAAATATTGTTTTTTCCATTTGACCCATTCTAGAGATTGTTTGGCTTTCTTATAACTATCTGGTACAATTGCGTTTTCCTTTACAAAGGTTTGGTAAGCCATTGCTTAGAGTACCGAATTGTCTGAGTTGTCTTCTTCGCTTAATTCCATTCTCAGATCACTTCTGTTTGCTAGCTTTGCTAGAAGGGCCGCCCAGTTTCCATACCTTTTCGTTGGTATTCTGTTTCTCCCGCTTTTCCTGACGTTTGGTGTGTTTTCGATCTTTTCAATTGGTCTTAGAGAGTTATTATCTATGTCCTCTGGTCTTTCTTCTTGGTTTGATGCTGTGTTAATCACTTCGCTTCTTTCACCCCCTTGATTAATACAGCTGTTGTTTTTTCTTTCATCTGGAGTTTGGTCTTCCACTATGCTATCAGCTGACTCTTCTTTGACTTCTACCATGGTTTCACGGTGATAGTTTGTTTCTTCAAAATTGCTTATACCTATAGTGTTGATCGGTTCTATTTCTAATTCACAATCTCCGTCTCCATCTTCTTCCGTTGCCCTGCTAGTGCCAGTCCCCTTACTGAAAATAACATCTCGTGATCTGATAACTTTACCTTTGTCTGAGTCCCACACCCAATACAAATGGATTTCTTCATTGAACCCAACTAACACTCCTCTTCTGCATCTAGCGTCTAACTTTCCTAGTTTTTCAAGGTGGTGGATACTGTATAACAGTTCTGATCCAATAGGTCTAATACTTGCCAGTTTTGGCTTCTTACCCCACATCTTCTCATAGGGGCAGGTATGTTGGTTGCGGTTATACAAGAAAGACACTGCCACTATCATTTCTGCCCACAGATTCTTAGGTAGCCCGGAGTCAATGATTAGAGTTCTGCTTTTCTCCACCAGCATTTGGTTCATTCGTTCAGCCGTCCCATTGTTCTGGGGGGTTGTTCCTTATGGTAACTATGTGCGTGATTCCTTTCTGCGTAACCCACTCCTTCATATCCTGATTGACAAATTCACCTCCGCCGTCGCTAATTATTCTTTTTACTCTTTTTTTCAGCTGTGTTTCTATCAAGTTGACAACATCAAGCAACGCTTCCTGTGACTGACTTTTAGCTTTTAAAATCTTAACCCACGTGTATTGGCTAGCCGTATCGACTATAGTCAAAAAAAATTTTGATCCTCCTAATGAGGTTGGTGTGATTGGTCCTACCACATCGACTGACAATTCTTCTCCTGCCATATTCGTGCGCTCTCATTCGTTTTGAAAAGGTCTTCTGGTGAGTTTTCCCATCTTGCATGCTTCACAGTCAACACCATCTCCTTGATGGCCGCTTGCTCAGTGTTCTTCCATCGTAAGGTTACAACTGAACTTTTTCCTGTCTAGTCTTAAAAACGGTAGTTTATCTTTCACTTTCCCTTTTATTAGGACTTCCCCATCCTTCTTAACTTGGAACTCTTTGTTTGCAACTTTCAATATTTGTGCTGCTCCCTCCCACAGAGATGTCTGTGAGACTAAGCAGTACGGCAACGCCGGGACGTGGTATGCATTACGAAAGACCACAGTAGTATTATCTGAGTACAATGTAACATCCCCTTTGCCTACTATATCCACACTACGCCCTATCTCTCCAATCCCTACCTTCCCTTCTATTTCTTGATAATTCTCAAAATCGGCCTTGTTCACAAACATGTGATCGGATGCGCCGGAGTCTAATAAGATCAAATTACTGTTTCCAATGGCTGCTGTGTTTCCGACAACTGTTCCTGTCATAGCGCAAATTAGGTTCCCCTTGTATGGTTTGGTTTCCAAGTCGCCAAGGTTGCCAAATATCTCCAATTCAGTTAGGAACGCATTATAGTGCTCTGGATTTTTATCACTACTGTCTTCATCCATTGGTTTGTAGAACTCAACAGACTCATCAGCTGGGTTTAAGTTAATGACTTCATCAATGTAGCTGATGTCGTCCATTACTCCCTTGTGCTGGTCTCCGATTTGAACGTTACTCATGAATGCGACGGATCTAGTTTCTTTCTCAGCTTCTCCAACGTTGGCCCTGGGCGGAGCAAACTTATAATTGGTCCAGTCTTTTCGGCACTGTTTAGCTGCATGACCCTCAATGCCACAGTTGTAGCATTTCATCTGATTCCTCGGTGCTTGGCCTATCATGGCCACATTATCCGACTTCTTGAATTTGAACTGTAAGTGGTCTCTTTCTATTTTACTTATGACGTCTTCAATTCTTAATGCTGATCCATCTGAGATCATTATCCTAACCAGCGATTTGAATTCTTTTGGTAACTTCTTTAGGATAAGTAACGCGAGCACTTGTTCCTTAATGTCTAGACCCGTGGTTTGAATCTTTCTGATATTTCCTCTGACCATCTTAACAAATTCTTTAGTTTCTTTGAACTCAAGGTTGATGAATTCTCCAAGGGCGATCATCTGATGGTGAGATTCGTTTCCAGTGTTTTTCTTTTTGAAAAGCTCCCATACTGCCAAGCTGTCCCCTTCTTTATCTGGGCCTAATTTTCTATTAACTATTGCTATATGCTCTTCATCTAGGTGTTTCATAATCAACACATATATTTGTAGGTTCTTTGCTGTAATTTTGTCTGTAATTTCCCGTTTAATTAACGCCATAAGTCCTAACCCATATAACTCCGCGTGGATCATGGTTGCCCAGGTCGCGTAGTTCTTGCTATTGAGTCTATATTGCTTTGAATCTTTTGTATTTTCCATGTTTGTTTTGTTTTATTGGTTTTATATTTTTGGAGAAAAAAACATAGATGATAAGTGATGTTTTATAGCTCTGGTAATGTGGTCGTTTTGACCCCCTGTTACTGATAATGTATTGGATTAACTTAAGATTATTTCTCTTCATTAACTGTTGAGCTACGCTACCAGTTAATGATAAATTCTGAATGATGATTTTCTTAGAATGAAAAATGTATATAGTAACTTTGCATCAAGAAGGTGGAAAATATACAACAAACAGCATGAATTTATATTACAAAGGTTACCCATGAATGAGTATGAAAAAGTCCCTTACTTCCTCCTCTTCTCAAATAGCATTCTAAGAATGCTGGCTTTCCTTGTACTTTTCCTCTTACCCTTGATATCTTTGTTCTTCTTACGTGCTTACTTGAAATGTCCAAGTAAGCATTTATCTTTCTTTTCTTTATCTTAATTAACTTTACGTTTTGTACTTCTTTGTTTTGTTTAGTGATGTCAGCATTCTGGATGAATGCATTTGTTCCTTTTAACTTATCCGCTAATTTCTTAGCATTCTTATTGATGAGAATTTGGGCTTCTTTGCTTGTAAGATAACAAATTGCATTTGTTGCAGTGCCGAGACTATCCTTTTCTGGATTAGGTGTTATCAGGTTTATCAACAAATTGACTATTACTGGTCCACACTTCGTCGTTGTGACCTCATGCGTTTTAGCTTCTTCAAATTCATCTGGTGGGTTCTGCAACGCCCGCAGCTCTGGTAGCCTTACTGTTGTTTCCATGCCTGTCACACCCTTGTCATATGGCAGTTGGTTTGAATGTTCAACATACGGGTTAGTTGGTACTTCCCTTACAGTATTGTTGACTGTCACAGTCCTGTCCCGTGATGATCTGTTTGAGTGTACCAGGGACAGGTTGGCAGTTGCTTCCCTCACAACACCTTCCTCCAATATTTCTTTGTATGCTCTCTTCCTTTGGCCTCCCGACGAACCTTCCCCAACATTGCCCGTCAATTGCCTTGCATCAGTCTTGATTGGCCCTTTGACTTGCAACGGGTTTGCTTTGCCTTGGCCCTCCATTCCTTCCATTCCATCCATTCCATCCCTTCCATCTCCTTCATTCCCTTCTCCCATTCCTTCCGTTACAGCCCCCTCTTCTCGCTCCTTTCCCTATCTTCCTCTATTTCCGTCTCCATCTTCTCCATTTCCCGATTCTCTTTCCGTTTTGTTCTTTCCTTCCTCCCTTGCTTCCTCGGCTATGACCCCAACCGGTTCCGCACCCGGCACTTCATCTTGCACCTCGGCATTCATCTGGGCTCCCAGAAATTGAGTCAGCGGTCCCCAATAGGGTGGTGGTGGCGGTGGTGTTTTCGTGGTATATCTCCGGAAACAAGGCAACACTAGCAAGACGAGTGAAATTTAGTCACTAGCTTCTATTATCACTAGTAAGTCCCAATTATTTCTCACCAGGAACTTGAGTACCCAGGTATTTGATCTCCGGCAATGGTGGTATCTTGTAATTAACCCTTGGCGCGGACCTACAACTCTGCATCTCCCTTGATGACTCTGCAGGAGCATCAACAGACAACTCCCTATTTATGGGGAAGTTACAGGCAACCTTGCAAAGACAACACTGCTCACACTTTCCTTGAAGACCTCTGACGGCAGTACTAGGGATACACCGCTTGTTTTGACAAATACAGTTTTCACAACGGCGGGATGACAATGACAACATTTTGTGTAACTTATAAGTCTAACAAGTAATGAATTAAATAATAGTAAAGGGTATACATTATTATCAATGACTTGAAATGAATGGGAAAATTTATCTGAAAGCACGCAGGAGCTTGCGTCTTTATACCTGGGCAACTTTCACGCCTTGCACTTAGGAATTATTGTCTTCATCACTTCAACATGTCCTCTCCTCAGTACCATCTACCTCAGTCTATAAGGGTGACACAAATAAAGCACAACATCAATGGTGCAATCCGTTACTTCCTCTGGCTTTTATTGACCTTCCAATCTCGGCGACCAACTCAGTATATGCTTGCAAACTTTGCGGTTAACTCCATACTGGTAGGCCATCTATTACGAGATCCAATCTCCTTCCCTGGCCCATCAACAGCCTTGGACTTCCATCTCCGGTAACGCACTGTTTTTTAGTTTTCATCAACGTCTAACTAAGCCATCATTACTGTACAGTTTGCAATTGGACTAGTCCATACCCTGCATACACTATTACTTCTCACTTGTATTACCTTCAACGTCATTCGCTCCTGTCCCATTTCATCATACATTTGTACCCTCAGATTCTATTGTCTTGCACTTACGCCATGGCCTTGGATATGATTGTACTATTGCTCTATTTCCTATCCTGTTTGTGTCACTCATTTGCCTCACCGCCTTCAACTGTAGATGGATCCTCATCAGGGTGTATCTAGTCACTCCGGATTACCTTATAAGGGCTATCCACTTGCCTGATGATTGTCTCCTCAATTAGTTAATTTCATACGTTCTTGCATTTTGCTACAACTTAGTTATCACATTGGACTCAGGTTGAGTTTCCCTCCTCCGAACAAACTCCATTCCCCTCGCCGTTTGTCAAGTGGCATCACTAAGTTTGCACTTTGCAACTGAGTCTTGCTATTTGCACTTGCCCTTGCACTCAGCATTCCTCCGCTCTCACAATCATCTAAGAATTGCCCTATAGTACGTGGGGTGGTTGCATGACATCCCCTCATGGTTGTCATTAATGGTTGTCTCATGGTTACTGGGGGCTCCTGGCAAAGATCAATAGGAGGGGATTCTCCCTGCGGCTCTTGTTTTATTTCTATTCATGTTGAATAAAATTTTTGTAAGTATTTTTCTACAGAAAAAAATCCGTAAAAATACGTTTTATTTAAAACTCACTTAATTTGATATTCAAAATTACCAGGACTTTCTTGGGATTAAATTGGTCCTTAATAGGTAATCCTGAAGGGTCTTGTTGTGTTCTGATAAGGTCTTCACCCGTCCAATCAATATTTTCAGGGCGTCAAGAGATATCTGGGACTTCTTGATCCAATAACTCAGTTTCAGTGGTGGCGGTCTCTGGTATAGGACGGTTTGCTGATGGTAAAAGGCTATTTTATTGGTCAATAGAATATATTAATTTTATTTTAATAAAAATAATATGGTAATACAAATTTTATACTTACTTTTATTTTTTAAAAATTAATTTATAGGGTATTTCTTCCAAGATTTATGTTTTCTTTATAGGGCCTGGAAGTTGACAACCCTCTCAAGATCTTCTTGTTCAAGGATTTTTTCTAATTTTTCATGTGCAGAAGAGATATTAATTTGCTCAGCTTGAGTTAAAGCTTCCCAACCAGTAGGTTTATAATTTTTAAAATATTCTTCTTTTCTTATCTTTAAAAGATTTAAATAATAGATTATGAATTCTGCATTGTTTTTTAAATCCACTGCAAAATAATTTAATGATGAAACATGGTTAAAAAGTCAGATAAATTTATATTTGATTTAATTATACATGAAATTTCTGGTCCAAGGTATTAAATATAATAAAATGGAATATTTCCTGGTAAAACCCCCAATTGGTAGCCTCTTGGATGCCAAGATCCTTGCCATTGATTAGCTTAAAGAGATGATAGAATAAATAATAAATATATTATTCAATAAATGCAGCAAAAATCTGTAAAATATTTGGATAAAGCTTATTGCAAGGTTAATTGGTTTGGATATGGTTTATTGTTATAAATCAATATAAATAAATTTATTATTAAATATTTTTATAGAAGGGCCACAATTATATTGGGTATCTTTAACACCTCTCTTCAGGGAATTCAGTAAGACAACATGTAGGCCTGCTTACTTTGGAACCTTTAGTTTAAAGGATATTTTTACCAAAGATAATCTGTATTTAAAATAAACGGTGGAGTGGCAGGGCTTTATATCAAAGCTGCCACAACAGAGAAAGGATAATACGACTCACTGGTATATTATGAAATCCTTTGGGTACCGGTTTGGGACATGCACTGATGGGTTAAAACTTGTATACTGGGGTTATAAGGTTGTTCATCAGTTTAAATTTATAAAAAGGGTGGGGACAGATATTATTAATCACACTAAGCCCTAATTCACCTACTTATCTCTGAAAAGTATTTGATTACCTTGGCACGGTTTCTGTATGTAAATATAACTGGGTCTCTGGGTATCAATATCCTCAAAAGAGCTCTTTATTTATAGATTTTTGAGTCCCAATATTGTCCTTCTGAGGGGTACAGGGGCTCAAAGGGACTGAAACTGAGGCCAGCAGGGTAACCAGTGGAAGCCTTTCACGTGTTTTTGGTGCTGTAGCACGGGTAGCATCCAATTCCACAGGGTATGGGAATTATTCTACTTTAAAATTGATGTTTGGACGTGTGAATAACACTAATCTGTCCTTTTTATTTATTATTTAATTAATTATCCTTAGTAAATGTTCCCAGTAAGTTAAGAATTATTTTGATAGCAATTGCCACGGATATTCTGATGTCAGGTGAGTTCTCATCATTTAATAAATAATTGGAGTAAATTCATGATATTGATTTTACTCCTTATTTTCAAAATTCAGTTGATTTAGTAAAATAATTACTTAAAAAAACAATTCATGGGTATTTATGTAATATTACTACATCATTTGTTTTCTTAGCATGTCACCAAAATATCGATGTCTAGAAATTCTGATAATAGTATATTAAACTGTTTTAATATATTTTTAGAAGTAGTCATTATCTTATTTTTGACATTTTTGGTACTTTGAATTATATTTAATAAAAATATGTAAAAAGGTTTTTTAGGTATTTTTATACAAGTTTATGTACTTTTAAAAAATGTAATATCCACAGAATTATTTATTACATATTTAGAATGTTCCCGTGTATTTGTAGCATGTTTACACGGTACCTAGGCCGCCTGTCACTTTGTTAACCCGTAGTCCCACGGCTGCGTACTTGTCAGAGGCCCAAAGCTGTGTACAGGGCTTTGAAAGGGTTACAGTTATGTAGCTCAGCAGCGCGCGGGTAAATTTGCTTCTGCGGCTGCGTGCAGGAATTGTGACAGAACACATTTCCGTCTGTAACTCTTAAAATATACACAACACCTCAATTCTGACTGAATTCTAGGTTTGAAACCTATACGTGAAAATACATGTGAAAGATTTATTTGGCCAAAAAGTTCAATGGTGGTTCCATGGTATTTTGGTCTTTCTTTCCTTAATTATTCAAAAATATAAGTAGTTGGATTTCAAGGGTGGGATCAGTGAGTGACCCTACCAAATTTTGGGTGAAAAATCCATTTCTGCAATAATATTCATGGTTTCCCGACTCCTTCTTAGGTTTATTTTATTATTATTATTTTTATATTATTTCTGTCACTTTTGCAGCTTGCTCTGCAATAGTAGAAAGCTGACACAAAGCTTGGTTGAAAAAATTGGATCCAATTGGAATGTTTTGGGGATCAATTCTGACCCACCCCAGATCTGCAAAGTTTGTTCTAATCTTCCAAGACAGGTGATTTTTCAAGGGCTAAAAAAGAGATGAATGTTTTGTAAGAAGCAAAATGAAAAAGATTCACTGAAAATAACTCAACATGAAATGTCTTTTCATGGGACCAACTGGAGTGGTTTCCTTGCAAATCAATGCTCTTCCATGGTCATCACATCAAACCCCATTGCTAAAATAAAAGTAATTCTCAGATTTCCTTTTCATCACAATCAAATCAAGGCCCTTGTAAGATGGGGAAGGTATTGTCCATCTTTCATGAAAAAAACTGTGCACAATATTTCCTCATTGTTGAAACCTTTTCCCCTTTGGAAAAAATTGATACTTCAATAAATCCCTACCTTGGCCTCAATTATCTCAATGCCCAAATGGTTTATCAATAAGTTGGATCAATATCTGTGATACATCAAGATAAAAGATTAGATTTTGTGGCAAGAATGGCTTATGAAGCAAGAAAAGCACAAACTTTGAAGGATGTTAATTTTGTTGTGGCAATTAACTCTTTGTTAAGTTGATATCAAAATACTAATTTCCAAAGGACTGTCATTATTGATTTTTCTGACTGGTATTTCCTTACAAAACAGGAGGAAATATAAAAATTCACATGTACTAATTTTAATTGTTCTGGATATTTCTAAAAGATGAAATCAAAGGAGTTGGTATTGTGTCACATATCTATCTAAAACACATGTATAAGGTACAGAATTCAAAAATAAAAATTGGATTTAATCTCAGAAAACTGAAACATCAATCCTAACAGCAAATTGGAAATCTCTGTTTGCACCACTTATTTGACATGATCATTATCTAAAAATCTGATTGTTCTCATTTTGTAAATTTGTAACATTGGAAATCATGGCCCATGATGTACAATTCCAATCATGACTTCTGAAAATTTGTTCAATCAAAGTATGTTCTTACAGTTAAATGAAGAATTATCAATCCTTCCTTTTATTTAATGAATTTCAATTCAATCTATGGAATAAATATTATTCATGAATCTTCTGAGTTCATCCCGAAATCAATTTGATTTTTTACTCCAAAACCTCAACAAAGTCAAAACAGGTTTCAATCACAAAACCAGGTGCTACACCTGCCGGCAGGTGCCACCATTTTTTTCATGGTGAGAGGTTGAGTTGCCGCACTTGGTCATTGTGATTAGCTCCATTATGCAACCCATACCCCATGAGTTTTTTTTCCCAACCCCTCCATATCTTCACACAGCTCCTGCACCTCTTTTTGAGTCACTTTCTCCTCCATTGCTGGTCTGAAGATCTCTGCGTTGCTTTTCCCCAATCCGGACCCCCTCACCTCAACTCTCTTTTCAGTCCTCCAACTCCCGCCCTTCTAGGCCAACCTGATTCTTCCTGGTCTCTCCATACCATGTGGCCATCCAAAGCGACAACAAAGAAGGTGGCCAAGGAATCAAGGAAGCCAAAATTGACTGGTACCTCCACAAATCAGATGAGCAAATACTGGCCATCCTCCAACATTTGGTTGGGATCCCTGCTGCAGAGCATTTCAAGCTCCTCCACAAGCATCATTGTTCTGGTGGTGAGCTCTGCCACATCATCTTCCTTCCTTAGATTTATCCCCAGCTAAAATTATTGCCCCGCCCCCTAAATCTTGTATCTAGCTCTTGAAATAAATATGATGCCTTTCCCACCCCAGAAAGGAATGCTCTTTATTCCCCTCACCATCCTACAAAATGAGAAACACAAACAAAAGAAACTCCGCAACCCCTAGTGAGAACCACTCCATATTTGAGAATGAGACAAATAAAACTGAGAAACCTGAGACCATGAATAACTTTGAAACAAAAAATCCACAAGATTTTTTTACACAAAACCCAATCATACTTCAGACTGCTCAAAAAAAAAGACACAAAGAGACTAAAAACTCCACAAATAAATATCACCTAAAAGACCTGAACAACCACAGACAAAGGCCTCTAAGACTGAACCCTCCATGATGCTCTGGTGATCTGAACTTCCCCATGCCCCTAAATCTCAAACATTGACCCCAATTTTCATCCCTCTGAGGACTCCTTCCCCAAAGACTCCTTCTCCCGCAGCTGGCTTGCTCATGTTGGCCATCTCTTGATTTTCATCCCCTGAACCCGCAGTTTCATAAATATCCATAGTGCCCTGCACGTTGAACTTCTTCATGTGAGCCGCCGCCGCCTTTGGCTTGAGCAGAGTGAAATCCAATTCCTCAAACTGATAACTCCCACCCAGAAACTGACTAACAACCCAATAAGGACTGTTCCAGCAATCTGCAAAAAGCTTACCCCACTGCGTCTCCAAGATCCAATTATAAAGCAGAACCAGTTCTCCTCTCCGCAAAGGGTCCCTCAAGAAATTGGCACAATGCTTGTCCCACTAACAAACTGACTAAGCCTAACTTTCCCAAAGCCTCTTTGCCGCCCTTGCCACCATCTGCTTTTGCTGCAAAAGTTGCTCCACCTGCGCCACAACTAGATCCTCTGTGGCCTTAACCTTCCACCATTCAATAGCAAGGTAAGTCAAGGTTTCAATATCTACCAGAAGCACTGGCTGCCGCACATACAAGAGCTTTTAAGGCAAATAACCCATCCCCCCCTTGACCAATATCCAATCTGCAAAGAGAACAACTGGCAAGGTTTCCTGGCACTTCTTCCCTTTACTTCAACAGGTCTTGAACATTGTTTCCTTGATAAGCTGATGCCCCCTTTCTATTGCCTTGACTCCCTCAAGATAATATTCTGTAACATGCACAAACTTTGCGCCGCAAGATTTGACCAGCATCCAAATATCACCCCAAAACTCTGCCCTGCCATTCACTGTGATGATCTGGAAACACCCAAAACAAGCAAACCAATCCTCCTCCAAAAACGGCCCCACCTTCTCCACCAATGGCTTGACCAACAGACGTGCCTCCACCCACCCCAAAAAGTTGTCCCAAGCCACAAGCAGATATGGACACTTTCCTGCCTTGATATGGACTACGTCCAGTGAGACACTCCCATAAAGGGTGTCCTCACCCGTTGGAATACCCACCTCCCTTGGTAATCTGGTACTCCACCACTGACAAGCTTTGCAACTCCACACCCAATCTTGCACCGTTTGCCCCAGACCGGGCCACCAGAACTGGGGCTTAACTCTTCTCTGGGTCTCTGCCTCTCCCCAATGGCCTAAGTCATTGTGAAGACTCTGCATCAAATCTTCCTGATCCTCCTGCCTTTTGACCACAACCAAGGGTATAGGAAGTGCCCATTTCCACAACTGCCCAACCTGGCCAAAGAAAATAAAAACCTTCCTCCAAACCCTTCTAAACTCCGTTGCCAACAATCCTTCAGGAAAAAGAAGCGTTGTGGTGCCCAATCTGGGACACCTGTGGACCAGTACGGGAAAAGTGAATTTTTATGAATTTTTTTTATAGCCTCCATTCAGATAAAAAAAAGAAACTTTCTTCAAAACTGTTTCTCAGTTCAGTTCCCCATTCTCAGACCTCTCTTCTCCTAGTTTTCTAGGAAGATCTCTCAGTGCCCAGTGCTGGGTCCTATGTTGAAGTCACCCTTTCTTTTTGCTGCTATCCACCCTTTTGGCAAACACGCGGATGAAGACTGGCTTGCCTCGTGGGTTTCTGTCTGGCACCGGCACCCCGAATTGGCCATCAACATCTCAGTCTTGCTCCCCACTCTTGCCGCCCTTGACCAACAACCGGGAGAAATCCTTTTGGTTGTTGGTGACCTCATGGCGGGCCCCATCACCACGTGATCACCTGCACAAGATTGGTCATGGTAACAATCAATCCCATGACCAACCTTGCACCAACCTAACAGCAAGGTTGATTCTGAATTGCAAAGGCCCTTATCACCTCGCTCAACCTCACCTTTGATCCATCTCCAACCGCCACGAACTGACCTTGTCTTTTGCAACCATTGGAACCCTTCTCATTTGCTTTTTGACGCTTGCGCGCGACCATCTCTGACAGGCGCATGACCAACCATCCACCAACAATCCTCCAACAATCCACCTTGACCCTCCTTCAACCAACCGGGGCCCCGGCCGGCCAAACCCGCCATCCACTGCGACGGTTGTCCTTGACGCAGGCAGGTCTCCCCTTTTTCATGCCTTGTTATTTTTTTTGTTTATTCCTCTCTCCCCCATGTCAGGCGTTTTGTTTTGCCAATCTTCTTCATCAACCAAAAAAAAAAGAAAAAAAAACTTTTTTTCTGTTCTATTTGTATTATCTCTTGTTGTTAAAAATTCAGCAGAATGCTCCGGTCAGATTTGAGTGAGAGGATGAGGAGGAGGAATCTTGTGTTTCCAAGAGGAGCGGATCAGAGAGTCAAGGGGGGCACTCAAGTTCAAGGTGAGTAAGAACGGATGATGATATTTCAGTTGAAGTTGGCAGGATTTAAATAGTAAATACAAGCCATAATCAACATGATCAAAATGTGGTTTTAACAATAACAAGTATAATGAATAATGAATAAGAAGCAACCAAAGAACTGTCACATAATCAGTGAAAGACAGTATGCAACAAGGCAGAGACACAACAGGCCATAAGCCAGGACATAAAAGCTATCAAAAGAAGAGTGACAAGTACAATACAACTGAGGCGTTAATTCAAGCTGATTCGGTGATTCAAAAAACATTCAAATTAAGAAAGATCAAGATAAGAAAGGAGGTTCTTAGAGATAAGAAGTCCATTAAAAGAACTAGTGACTCAGGGTTCTATGACTACAAGAGTTTGATCAGTAATGGAAAATCAGACTACTTGAACTAGCCTTCTTTCAGACTTAATCATGACTTAACCTAGAAATATTCAACAGTAGGAGGGACAACTGATTAGAGACATGAGAGACAATTTGATCATAACAAGCTACTTTTATGATGCCCATAATAACGGAGAACAGTCTTATATTTTTTATAGTATTTTATTTAATAATTTATTTTATATTTAAATCAAAAGGAGAATGAGGACACTTAGTTGCCATAATTCCAACACTTGTAAATAGTCTACAGGGACCCATGGCCGATAAAGGGAGGGGCTCTCCCCTGCCTTTTTTTAAGCATCCAGGGGAGTATGTGCGTGGGTCCCCCCCTTTATCATTGAAATCAATTCCTCATCCTCATCCTGGGTATATCTATGATTGCCCCCCTGATCCATTGATCCTGAGTCTTTGCTTCTCTGTGGCCTGATCCTTATCACCAACCAATAGCCTTGCTGGTTGAAGATAATTCTGTCTGTTGGAATTCATGAGTGTGTTATATCACTCCTTGATCCCTTCCTCAGACCATACTGGTTTTGATTTCACGCTTGATCATCTTGCTGGAGCCAATCACAATTGATTGAAGAAGTCTTATTAAGCTTAAGAACTGGAGTCTTATACCTTCCTTATTATTTTGGAGTTGAATTCTGCAAGCCTACTCTTGAGTTCCTTGAGAAATGTTGAGGTTATCCTTGCTTCAAATCATTTTACTGTTTTCTTTTAGAGCTTCTTAAACATAGTGCTTTGTCTTGTGCAGCCACCCTCAGTCATCTGGTACCCTTCAAGCGCTTGATTGTGGAGAGTAGGGCAGGTTCATTGAGAACCTGGAGGTTGGTTGGGTTTGATTTGATCATTCCCAATCTTCTGCTGAAGACCAGATTTATTAGCCTTTGGGCTTTGTTTACATACAACAGCTTTGTTCTTTGAACTTTAAAACAAACTTTAGCTTCTTTTTTCCATGTTTTTCCAACGCAATCTTGGCTCAGATAGTGCTGTTCCATTGCTACCAAACTACTATCATTTTTATCCTTTACTAATTGATTCCTCATTTACCAGGTTCTGGACCTTGATCTTGGTTACATTTAAATATTTTTGTAACACTCAGGAGGGCAGCCTAAACAGCACCTTTCCACTCCACGGAACTGCCACAGCCTAGCACTGTTTGGAGTCTTACATTTGGTCCCCCGGGCAGTTATTGAACCAGAAATCTTGGGATTTACAGTCCCGACTTGAAGAATCAACTCCAAAATCCAATCCAATCCTTTTCTATTTTCTTTTTTCTCTGTCATCATTCAGATCTGATCTGTGGAGGCAACTTGTTCCAGAAGTAAGTCCTCCCAATTGTGCACCATCAGGGCAGGACTCTTGTTGTTTTTGTGAAACTATACCCTTGCCACGCTTGTGAGCCACCTCGGAACTCTACTTTTTGGATCCCCTTAGGAACTCTGTCTGTTTGGGCCAAGATGGTCAAGATCAAACCCCAGAACAAGAACCTAGGCTTCAATGGAACAAAGGTGGAACAAATTTTAAACTCCTATGAAATGGCTGCTGAACTTGATGGTGCTGTTAAGATGAGGGATTTCTTTAGGTTTAATTGCCTACAAAGACCAATGGACTAACGAATGAAACAAGTAAACATCTTGATGGAGTAAAGAGATTATAAATGAAGGACAACGGTTGAGTCTTACCCAGGATGTTCTCTCTAGTATTAAGACGGACGTTGGCAGTGAGAAAGGTAAGGAGAGGAAGCGGAGGAATAACAAAAGGAGAATAGGAAGGACACTGAGGCGACAAAAGAAGGAGAGAATGAGAGTGTAGTCAAGAGACAATGAGAATCTTGAATGAGTATCTCACATCTGATCAGCTTAACTGCTTCAAGAATGACGTTGGATTTGGTGAGAAGTGATGTGTCGAGTTCGGTTTTGTCAAGGTTAAAAGATGTGAGGATTTGATTGAATGGGAGCAGGATGTTATTGAAGAATCGTTGAGGGGGGCAATAGTAGCGGTCGTAGGAAGGGAAGATTGAGTTGAAGGAGGAGTGGGGCGAGTTAGATGAGCGTTGGATTTGATGGATCGGATCATGATTTGAAAAATGGCGGAACAGGATCAGGATCGAGTGGTGATGACGGAAGGGAATGGATGGATACTTTGGATTTGGAGATTCAGCACCGGGAGAAAGCCGGGGAAAAGGTCGCGGCTTCTTCTAGTGAGCAGGTAAAGGTCAACACACCGCCGTGATCAGATGTGAGGAGATAAGACGGTAGAAGTGAGGTTGGCGACGGAAGATCTTAAGGCTGCTTTAGTGAGGGAGTCGGCTAACATTTGATTGGAGGGGATGAGATGAGTTATCAGAGAGTGATTGTCCCGCTGTTCTCGCAACCATTTGATCTGCGTGTCGACATGTTTCAGAGCACCATGGTGAGATTCCTGAATTACTAGGTCGTTTAAGGCTTTATTGTTGATGAAGGAGCAGTAGGTGTAATTTGATGAGGGATTCATCTCGTGAAGAAGTTGCAAGAGCCAGATCTTTTCTTGAGTTGCTAGGACTAGAGCTTTGAGTTCTCCTTTGGTGGACGATAGAGAGACTGAGTTTTGAAGTTTGCTATGCCAGGAAACTGGACAGCCGTAAAGCAAGATCAAGTAGCCTGTGTGACTTCTTCGTGATTCAGGGTCGTTGCCTCCGTCGGAGTCGCTATAGACTTCTATGTCATATTGAAAGGACGGATTTTGAAGACGTAGGGCCATTTCTTTAGTTGTGTTAAGATAGCGCCAGGCGTGTTTTGCTTCAATCCAATGTTGAATGCCGGGCCGGTTGTTGAAGCGAGATAGATTAGACAAGGCGTAGGAAAGGTCAGGTCGCGTTCGGCTGGAAATGAAGTTTAGAAAGCCAGTGGATGACCGGAAATTGATGTCAAGCTTGAGGAAGGATTTGTGTTCATCATCGGAGGCGCCAGTGAATTTGATGTTAGGGGTGAATGGAGTGCTGATTGGTTTGCACTCAGTGAGACCAAGCTCACTCAGTGCGGTGTTGATGTGATTGGTTTGGAGTAATCCATAACCATCTTTGGTGTCGACTAGCTGATTTCCGAGGATCTTGCTTAGGGGTCCGTCTTGCGAGATCTTGAATGCAGTTTTGAGATTGTTCCTAAACTCGACCAAGTTCCCAACAATTAGTAGGTTGTCAACGTAGACAAACACATAGAGCTGTTGGGATGTGCTAATATAGAGACAGGGATCGGCACAGGAAGTGGTGAAACCCTTGCTGAGTAGCCAGGTCTTGAGCGTCTCGTACCAGCTCTTGGGTGCTTGTTTGAGTCCGTAGAGTGCTTTATTCAGCTTGAGGTATGGAAAGGGGGAGTTGTATCCAAGCGGAGTTTTGATGAAAACATCTTCGTCGAGTGGTGCGTGGAGAAAGGCGGACTTGATGTCCATCTGCCATAATGTGAGTTTATGAAACAGTGCATAGACAAGTAGTACTCGCAGTGTTATGATCGAGCCCGTTGGGGCATATGTCTGTCCATAGTCAAGAAACTCTATTTGCTTGAATCCTTGAACACACAATCGCGATTTGAAAGATATTCCGGATTCATTGGTATTTTCTTTGATTCTGTAGACCCAGACTGTCGTTAGAGCCTTCTTGCCTTCAGGAAGTGAATGACATCCTTCCCATACTTTCATGATCTCGATGCCATCTAGCTCGGACTTCATGGAGTTGATCCAGTTTGAACTTTCTTCACATTTGGTGGCTTCGTAATAGCTTTTAGGAACGGAACGGGCAATGAATCCATATCGCTGGGGTCTCTGAAGGGAGTTTCGGTCACAAAGCGTAGGTGCAGAAAGGACCAGCAATTTGTCGGCGATTGTATCATCTTCATCTGAGTTGGACTTTGATGATTCAGAGTGCGAGTCGGAGTGAGTTGAAGGGGAAGGATTGGGAATGGTGGAGTTATTTGGAGAGTAGTTCTGAATGGGGAAGGATTCAGTGGTAGGAGATGGAGCATCGTTATTAGAATTGGAGAGATCGGAAGAGAATGAATTGGAGTTTAAAACGTCAAGGAGAGAGGAATTGTCAGTAAGAAGAGAATCAAAACAGGAATCAGAATGGGAATATTCTTCAGAGAGAGAAGCAGAGAGGGAAAGATTTTCAAAGATTTTGACATGTTTTGAACCGACTATAGATCTAGATAATGGACAATAAATTCGATAGGAGTTAAGGTCTAAATTGAATCCGGTTAGAATGCCTTCTAAAACTTTTTTGTCTAATTTGCCGGGAGTATGAGTCTGATTGAGGACAATGGCCTTGGATCCCAGAACACGAATGAGGTGTAGTTTGGGAGAGGTTCCGGTCCAGAGTTCGTGGGCTGAGACTTTGGATTTAAGAGACGGAATAAGATTGAGCACTAGACAGGAGCTGACCAGTATCTCATCCCATAGGAAGGAAGGAATTTTCATATTGATCATCGTTGTCCTAGCGGCCTTGATAATGGTTTGGTTTCCTCTCTCAGCAACTGGGTTATGCTGTGGAGTATAGGGTTTGGAGGTTGAGTGCTTGATTCCATTCTCTGAGAAGAAGCTTGAAAGACGATGATTGACGAATTCGCCACTGTTGTCGGAGTGAAAGATCTTCAGCATTCGACCTTTCTGATTGGCGTGCAGCTTGATGAATTTTATTACCTCGTCAGGTACGTCTGATTTGAGTCTGATTGGCACACATGTCTTGAACTTGGACCAGTTGTCGGTGAGCAACAAAAAATATCGGCATCCAGTGAGGGACGGTGGATTAATGGGACCACAGACATCGGCATGAATCTGCTCGAATGATTCTTGGCTGGGAGGAAGATGATTCAGGAAGGGTTTTCGATGAATTTTCCCTTTTGCACAGGAAACGCAATCAAGGAGATCGTACTTGAGGTTGGGAAACTCTTTTGAGAGGAGACAAGTTTTTTCAAGATGAGGATGGCAGAAGCGTTTATGAATAGTAGATAAGGATATGAAAGAATAAGAAAGAGCGGGGAGATTGAAGCCTTTGTTAATGAAGAATAGATTTTCTTCAATAACGCCGGACATGATCTGTGTGTTATTGAAAAGGATGGTGAACTGATTTGGAGATGAAAGCGTTAAGGAGCATCCTTTTTGAATGAGTTGGCCTAGGGACACCAGGTTTACAGTGAGATCGGGAACATAAAGGGAGTTTTGAAGGTGAAGAGTGGCCGAGGTAGTTGTAATGTGAGCTGTTCCTTTGCCGATAGAGGAGATAGGGGCATTTGGGTTTCCAGTTTGTACCTTGGTTCCGTCGGGGTGAAGATGAGGGAAGAAATTTGGGTTATTAAACATGCAGTTTGACGCGCCAGAATCAAGAAGGACTCAATTTGAGTTGAGAAGAGGTGACGAGACCATTGCAAACATATAGGCTAGGAGGGCGGATGAACCCTTTTGGGGTTGTGAAGGAGCGTTGGATGGAGTCGCTGAATCGGGACCACTTGAAGAGTTACTGTAGTTGGGTCGGAGATGAGGATAGAGCCACCAACACTTGCTTCGGTCGTGATTGGCCTGAGGATTGTGCCAGGTTGACCTACACTTAGTGGCGTCATTCCTAGTTATCAGAGCTGAGGCGTGGGATCCGGCCATGACCTCGTTTTTGACTTGATTGAGATGACGTAGGACCAGGTCGGCGTCAATCTTGGCTTCTCCGAGTGAGTGGGTGATAGTTGTTTTGAGATGTTCGAGTGGAGGAGGAAACTTGTAGAGCAGTAGATAGGCAGCTATATCGTCGTCCATATGGATTCCAATCTTGGCAATTTGAAGCAAGCATGATTGGGCGTTGGTAATAAATTTTTCAACTCTCTTTGGGTCGAACTGAAGGTTGAGCAGATTAAAGAAGACCCTGGAACGATTTGCCGTTTGAGAGGAGGCGTAATGTTAATTTATCGATTTCCACAGCTTGATCCCGTTGGTAAGCAGATGATCCTTGACACAGTTGATGTAAGTACGATTGTCTAGTTTTGCAAGGATGTATCCCACTATTTCAAGATTTACTTCTGGAGGACATTTTTTGGGTTCAGTGGAGTCAAGCCAGTGTGAGATCTTTTTGAGAGAGAGTATCGTGATGATCTTAGAGCGCCACAACGAGAAATTAGAGTCGGAGAGAGTGGGAATGGAGTCCGTCAGAGTCTTGAGCAGAGATTGTGAGGAATCCATTGGCCTTTATTTGTCGAACGTTATTCGGATTGTTTCAGTTGCTGGAACGTTCGGCTTTTAACCGTGTTAAGATGAGGGATTTCTTTAGGTTTAATTGCCTACAAAGACCAATGGACTAACAAATGAAACAAGTAAACATCTTGATGGAGTAAAGAGATTATAAATGAAGGACAACGGTTGAGTCTTACCCAGGATGTTTTCTCTAGTATTAAGACGGACGTTGGCAGTGAGAAAGGTAAGGAGAGGAAGCGGAGGAATAACACAAGGAGAATAGGAAGGACACTGAGGCGACAAAAGAAGGAGAGAATGAGAGTGTAGTCGAGAGACAATGAGAATCGTGAATGAGTATCTCACATCTGATCAGCTTAACTGTTTCAAGAATGACGTTGGATTTGGTGAGAAGTGATGTGTCGAGTTTGGTTTTGTCAAGGTTAAAAGATGTGAGGATTTGATTGAATGGGAGCAGGATGTTATTGAAGAATCGTTGAGGGGGGCAATAGTAGCGGTCGTAGGAAGGGAAGATTGAGTTGAAGGAGGAGTGGGGCGAGTTAGATGAGCGTTGGATTTGATGGATCGGATCATGATTTGAAAAATGGCGGAACAGGATCAGGATCGAGTGGTGATGACGGAAGGGAATGGATGGATACTTTGGATTTGGAGATTCAGCACCGGGAGCAAGCCGGGGAAAAGGTTGCGGCTTCTTCTAGTGAGCAGGTAAAGGTCAACAGGTGCAAGTGAACATTATATGGCCTATCAGTTACAATTTTTTATCTCCTCTGATGAAGTTATGGAAGTGATTTAATCATTTGATGGATTCAAAACTCATAACTGGAGGCTCTTGAAGGAGGCTATGTTGGCTCATTGGGTGAAAATATATGTGACTAGGTTTACCTTACCGGACTTGGATGCTCTGCTTTCTGAATGGATCTCCAATGGTGGTTTCTCTTCAGCCTCTGATTATCAGTCTTTCAGAAAGTCTTGGGATCCTATTCAGCTTTATCTTATCAGGAACAATCACATTGACACTGTGGAAAAAATTTGAGTTTGATTTTTCCAATCTTTTTTGCCAGGAGTGCAGGAAAGGATTAGAGATGAACTGGTCAAGTCTGGATCCATGATCACTACTAGGGATAATCAATTTAAACTCCCTGTCTTTCTGGTCCTTAGGAATGTGGTGGACAAAGTGATGAAAGGTCAAAATGCTTTAACTTTTGAAACGCCCAGGATCACTGAACCAGTCCATGCTCCTTCCTCCCAAGAATCCAAAAAAATCATGAACAAGATGGAAGCAAATTGCAGACCTATATCAAACCCTCAGGACAATAAGAATACTTCTACCATAGATGAGATTACTAAGCTACTTTAGGCCTTTGAGAATAAAATAGATCAGAAAATATCCTCTTGAGCTACCCCTAAACCTGCTAATTCTGTTCCTAAATCCGCCTTAGTCTGCTATTACTGTCATATAGAAGGCCATAGTACAGGTAGATGTCCTGAACTCCAGAAGGACAAGGAGGATAAATTAGTAGAGCAGAAGGGAAATAATTTATTTCTTCCTAATGTTGCTTTGATCCCTTTTTACTCATCTTGTGCAATCCGTCATGTGGTGGCTTCTTACCAACCACCAACTCCCAAAAGGCATCTCTGGGCTCCTTGGATTTTTGATCATCCTGTGGCACTCTTCAACCTTGGTATCCTCCAGCTATCACTTCTTCTAGCTTCTCTGGTGCTTATCAGGCTGATCCTGCTAGGAAACGCCATGAGGAACCCAAAACTCACAAGTCTCCTCCTGTTCCATCTTAAATCCTTCAAATATCTGTCAAACGTTGATCTTTTCCTGAGCCTCCTTCCTCTGATGTGGAAGACATGGAAGTAGAAAAGGAACCACTCATGGAAAGGTTCCAGAACCACTCTGATCCTTCTCCTCCTCTTCAATCTGTTCAACCCTCTCAATCCTCTGATACTCTTCCAGTACCTGCCTCACCTGATCTTCCTCCCTCCATCCAGCCCAAAGTTTGGTTTGAGAGGGGCATTTCCAAGGACTACCCTAATGCTGTGGAAGGAGTATTAAAGAAAATTTCTGATCTCAAAATCCCTGATCTGTCTGTGGCTGAACTTCTGTCTATCTCTCCATCTATTGCTGAAGGCATGAAGAAATGGGTTTCTTGTTGACATGTGGAAATTGGTCTGGAAGAATTGAAGGTCTCTTCTGGCACTTTGATGGAGGACTCTGGTGGAAGGGATCCCCCTTCAGATTCCAATCTCTATTCCTGCCCTCTTTGATTTCTTCCCTGCTATCTTGTTGAATTGGCTAAAACAGTTTCTCTTCTTGTGGATTTGGGTTCTCAGCTCAACTTAATCTCAGATACTATGGCCTGCAAACTCAAGCTTATCCCAAGGGTCAGTTTTACTTCTGCGGTCTATGGTATAGGGAATCAGTCATGTGAACTGGTTGGTATTGCTGAGGATATTCCTGTTCAAATTGGTCAAAATATTGTTGGAACTTGTAACTCCTGGATCACTCATTTGGAAGTTCCTATGATCTTGGGCCAACCTTTCTTAATGGGTTTTGGTGCTTCCCTGATTTTTTCCAATCAAGTTGGGGAGAGAATCCTTCTCCCTGATGATGATGGCAGGAAAATTGAAGTTCTGCTTTGTTCCTTGGATTCTGGTTGTTGGGAACACAATTTACCTGGTCATTCTCCCAAAACAGTTCTAAAGCAAAAGCAGAAGGAGAACTCTCATTCCTCTCAGCCTCATTTTTTATTGGATTAGTTAATCCTACTGATAGTTGTAGTTCCTCTCAGCCTCAGACTTCAACTTCTGGATCAACTTCAACCTCAGAGGCATATTTTTTGTTTTCCTCATCATCTCTTCCTCATCTAAATAAGATCAAAATTCAAAAACATAAAAAATCCGAAAATTCCAAAAATGTTTCTTCTCTCTCTGGGTCTGTTGTATCTTATTTTCTTTTTTCCCTTCAGCATGATCAATAATCTTCTACTCTGGTTTTGAATCTCTGCAATGAGTCTAAACAATATGATGATCTTGATTCTCTTCTTGGTGGTTTGGGTTTGAAGGAGTATGGTTTTAAGCGGAGGCAATGTAGGGTAGAAGAAAGTCCTCCCAATTGTGCACCATCAAGGGCCTCTACTACTGTCACTTTCAAAACTCTACCCTGTGCCACACATGTGAGCAATTTGTTAGCTTGGGGATCGTCTTTTATGTAAAGGGCTCCTTTCAAGGACAAGGAGGAACATCAAACTTGGAAGATTTTGGAATTTGGCCTCAGTTTTTGTAGTCAGGTCTCACTGGTCAATGCTTGGAGGAGGAAAGGATTCCTCTCTTTTGCCACCAAGTATAAACCAGTTGCAAAAAAGGTTCAACCATTTAACCAACTGATTCCTCTCAACCTCAACCCTCCTCTTATGCACCCCCCTCTATCCCGCAATCCTTACTGTGGTTTACCTCAATCTCTTACTGGTCCATTCATCACCTCTGGTTGTGTCACTGAAGAACGTCTGAAAGTGGTCAACTTTGGTCCAGATGGATGGCTTCTTCCTGATGAGTTGAATTTGATCAAAAATGTCTTAGCCCTTAGGGAAAAATCTATTGCTTTCTGTGAAGACGAGAGAGGTCTCTTGAAACAATCCTATTGCCTCCCTTACATTATCCCTGTAATAGAACATGATCCCTGGCACAATAAGAAAATCCCAATCCCTGCTTCTAAAATTTACAAATTCATCAAGTTGGTCCGCAAACGAGTCCAAACTGGTTTATATGAACAATCAACTTCTAGCTATTCCAGTCCTGTTTTCTGTGTTCTCAAGAGTAATGGTAAACTTACAATAGTTCATGATCTCCTGCCTCTAAATAAGGTTACTATTAAATACTCTGGTATTCCCCCTGCTACTGAAGAATTTGTCAAATCCTTCTCTGGGAGAGCTTTCTATGGTCAAGGTGACATTATGGGTGACTATGATGAACAATCCTTACATCCATTTTTTTGTCCTCTCACTACTTTTGATAATCCTCTTGGACGTTTCCAACTTACTTGACTACCACAAGGTGCCACTAATTTGGTTGCAGTCTATCAGGCTCAGATGGTTTGGATCCTCCAGGATGAAATCCCTGATCATGCTGGTATCTTTATTGACAATGGCGGGATTGAAGATCCATTTTCTGTTTATGACAATGAGCTCTTACCCTGGCATTCAGGAATCCTTTGATGCATCTGGGAATATGCAACCACTCTGGAAAGGATCCTGTTTTGAATCAAGGAGTCCGGTCTCACTGTCTCTCAATCCAAATTGGCTGCCTGTGTCCCTGCTTTGGAAATTTTTGGTCATGTGGTCTGCAAGGAAGGAAGAAGAATGGCCCCATCCAAAGTCAACAAAATTCTCTCCTGGGCTAATCCCATCAATCCAACTGAAGTCAGAGGTTTCTTAGGTGTTGTAATGTATTTTCAAATCTTTATCCCTTCTCTGTCAAAAATTTGCATTCCCTTGCATTGCTGCACCAGGAAGGATGCTGAATGTTTTTGGACCCATGCTTGTGAACAATCATTTCAGATGCTCAAAAAAATTGTTGGAAAAGACATTGTTTTGAAGAAGATCACTTATGGACCTAGGGCTTGCAAGATCAATCTAACTGTGGACTCTAGTTATCACTCTGTTGGTGCTGTCCTTACTCAGGAAGATGAAAATGGTTTGGATTGTCCTGCTCTGTATGAATCTATTCTTTTTTCAGAGATAGAATCCAGGTATTCCCAGCCAAAACTCGACCTTTGTGGTGTGGCCCAAATGTTGAAGAAGCTCTAAACTGCTCTCTGGGGTCAAAACTTTGAGTTACAAGTCAATGCACAATCCATTATCAAAATGATCAATGCCCCAAGTCTTCCAAACGCTCCAATGACTTTTTGGGTGGCTTTCATGCAGCTCTTCTCCTTTGATATTGTTCATAGGCCCAGAAGATTTTTCACCATGCCTGATGGTTTTTCTTGATGCCCTCTTGGAGATGAAGAATTACATGTTGGAGTGGATTTTGACTAGGAAGAACCCTTAATCAGTCCTGTCTTCACCTTTTCCTCTCAACATTATTCTGGCTTCCAACAAGGCTTCTGGATTTAATTAGAGTAGTATCTCTCCACTCCCCAAAGGCCTCCTGATCTCTCTGCTAAAGATTTTTGATCACTTAAAAGGAAGGCTTCCAATTTCTTTGTCCAGGGTACTAGGCTTATGAAAAGAGGCAACCCTTGTGCTCTTATTGTTGTCACCATCCCCTCTAAACAAGATTCAATTCTTGAAAGTCTCCATGAAGGCCTTGGTCATTGTGGGGAAACCAAAACTTATTGTCAAATATCCAAACAATTCTGCTGGCCATCCTTGAATAAATCAGTCTCTCAATGGTGCAAGAGTTGTGAATAATGTCAGAAAAATGATCTTAGGCACCCAGCGGAAATTCATCATCCCACTGGAGAGCCCACTTTCTTTGGAAGGGTTGCTATGGATGTGGTTCATATTAAGGCTGGTGTAGCACCTCATAGTGGCTAGAGATGATTTTTCTGGATGGTTTGAAGCTAAATTCCTTCAGAAACTCAGCTCTGAATCAGTAGCAGCCTTCCTCTATGAGCCTTGGACAATGCGTTATGGTTTGGCTCAATCTTATTCAACTGATGGTGGCTCTGAGTTGGGTGGAAAACTGGCTGAAATGATCCGATTACTTCCTGGTCAACATAGGGTGACCACTCCTTCTTATCCTAAGTTCAAGGCATGGTGGAAAGAGGCCATGATCCTTTGAAGGCTGCTTTTGTCAAGCTGGATGGTGAAAGTGGAAAGAATTGTTGCAAATTTCTTCCTCTGGTCCTCTTCTATGATTGAATTTCAACTAAACAAACCACTGGCTACTCACCTTATGAAATTATCTTGGGACAAAGGGCTGTCCTTCTTCTTGATCTGGAGATGGAATCTTTCTTAGGTATTTCTTGGGAAAGGTTTTCTTCCACCACTGATCTATTAGTTGCCAGATCCAAGCAACTGGAGCAAAGTGAAGATGTTTGTGACAGAGCTTATCAGAAGATGATGGGGTCAAGAGAAAAATCAGTCCAGTATTAGGAGGATAAGTACTCCAATCAAATCAGGGATCCCTTGAATCCTGGGGATCTAGTCTTAGCTTATAATTGATCCTTGGAAACTCAGTGGGGAAAACTTTTCTCTAACCCCTGGAATGGTCCTTATGAAGTGGTCCGTCAAGTCAGAGGTGGATCATATGCTTTGGAGGAGCTGGATGGTACTCGGATGGCTAGAAGTTTCTCTGCTGATCAGTTCAAGAAATTTCATTGTTCAGGAGGCAACATTTCCCAGAAGTAAGTCCTCCCAATTGTGCACCATCAGGGGTCATCTGCTGCGTTTTGTTGTGAAACTCTACTGTATGCCACATATGTGAGCACCTGGGACGCCTTCTTCATTCTTTTATCTCAGCCACTTCCAGGACCTTTTCCTTGGATGGATCAAGCTCCCTTTTCATAAATCACCCTCAAGATCAAACAGGTGTTTTTCTGTTTCAATTCCTCAGTTTCTTATTTTATATATATCATCAAAGATACTCAGATGCAGACTAGGGACAGTCTGTAAGTTGGGGAGAGATGTGGTTCCCAATCTGGGACACCTGTGGACCAGTATGGGAAAAGTGAATTGTGAAGATTTCCTCAATCTCTGTCTCTCATTCTCTGCCTGCTCCTGCTTCCCGCGCGCATCCCCCTTTACCCGGACTGGGTACCCCTGGATATTTTCCCTCTCCTCATCTTCTCTCCTTTCCTCCTGGAAGATGATACAATTTGGTCTCTTTATTCTCTCCTCTTTCATCTCACTTCTCTTATCTTTTCTCCCTCCCTTTTTTCTTTCTTGTTTTTCTTCTCAACCAATCTTCTCCTCAATATCCACCTACCCAACCGCCAATTCATTCTCACCTCAGCCACCGCCCCGCTTACAAGTCCCTGACTGTTAAGACTCATACCCTCCAAATTCTCTCAACACAATCATCTCTAATCTGCTCATCTTGTTCATTGTGTCCATCTCTTCAAGATCATTTCCCCCGTCCTCTTCATCCAATCTCTGTTGTTGGTCTCCTTTTTTATTCTAACAACACCGCCTATCTCAACATTCATTAGGCCCAAGCTCTTATGCTGGTTTTGAGTCATCAAGAAATATAGGTCTATCTTAATACGGTTAAAAGCCAAAAGGCCCCACAATCAAATCTAACCAGGCCGACTATGACCAAACCAGCTGGAGCAACCGACTACTTCCATCAGGTGGCGTTGAAATCTTTGGTTGATGCAATCCCTCATTTGAACAAAGAGAACTACTCAACATGGCGAGACATAATTTTAATGCTGTTTGATCTGAAGGAAATCAAGGAAGCCATAACTCGGAATTCTGGACCTATATCCTCCAAACAGGACCAAAAAATTTGAGCTATAATCCTATCAAAACTCAACAGTAAAACTCATGCAAACGTGGTCAATTCCTCCAACATATCCTTGTAAAAACTCCTATGGGCCAAAATCAGGCAAAGATTCGCATCTTCTGAGACGGCAAACAGGGCAAGGGTGTTCAACCATTTTCTACACTAAACTTTCCACAAGAATGCAATCAAGGGATTCATCACCAAAATGCAAAAGTCAATCACAAGGATGACAGACGTAGGAATCAAACTTCCCAAAGATATACTTGTGTATCTTCTACTTTTCAAGTTTCCACCCATCCTTGAAAATCTCAAGCAGTAAATCATGCACGTCAAAAAGAACCTGAAAGTGGATGTAGTATTTAATCATCTCACTCAATATAACAACAAGAGGAAGGCTAAATCAAATCCAATAAAACCAGCAACGTACGTCTCCCTTGTATCAACCAAGTTGAAGATCCATAAGGAAGAAAAGAAATTGAAGATGAGATGTTGGGAAGGCTATCACAACCCCATTGAACCTCACTCATAATTGTCCTGTTTTCACCTTAATCCAAAAGTTGCTCCGGAGTGGTGGATTGAACAACAAAACAAATGGAAAAATAAGATGAAGAGGACTCCTACGATAAATTACCAAGCCTTACTCACTCTCTGGATCAACGCGGACAAAAATCCCAACCTCCTTCTGGATTTGGGAGCAAATGTTCACATAATCAATGACCTCAAATATTTCACATCCATCAACTTACAGGAAGAATCCAATGAGATAAAAACAGGCAAACTGGAGGCAAACCTCAAAATACACGGTACTGGAACGGTCGAATTAGAATGGAAAGATTTGATGATTCCTCTTGAAGACTGTGTCTATGTACCCAAAATTGTTGCTAATCTTGTTAGTCCTGGTCTTCTTGCCTTGAAAGGCTGCTGCCTCAATCAAATTTGATATAAATTCTCTATCTCTTGCAGAGGTCAACCAGTACTTAAAGGCTTAATTTGCAAAAATGTATTTGTCATCAAAAAACCACAATCTATTGGAAAAAATCAGTCTGTACATCTCTCAACTATTCCCTCAGAACAATTCTCTTCTGATCACCCTTCATTACTTGATATCCATAAGATGTATGGACATGCCTCCGTCTCAACCCTCAAGCCAATTATCAAGGACCTATTCTCCAATGAAGAACTCCTAAGGTTACAATGTGACAGCTGCCTGAAGAGTAAGATCACTCAATCTCCATTTTCCTGCGTCTCTACTCCCTCTAATAAACCTCTGTACCAAATACATCTGGACCTTGTTGGTCCAATTTCACCTCAATCCAAAGCCGGCCATCACTACATCCTCACCCTTGTGGATAATCACTCAGGTTACTTAGAGGCTTTTCCCCTTACCTCTAAAGATGAGACTGCTCAAACAATCATAAACATACTCAAGGTTGAATACAAAAGACTGAACTATTACCCATCCAAAATCTTCTCCAATAAAGGTACTGAGTTTGTCAACTCCACTCTCAAAGAATTTGCTAAGACCAATCACATCAAACTAAAAAAGTCGGAACCCTACCATTCCCAACAAAATGGTTGAGCTGAGAGGGCCAACCAAACAATCATCAAATCAGCTTGCACCACGTTCTCATCCACTTGGCTACCTAAACAGTACTGGCATATAGTGACGCAAAGCTGCTGATTCATGCTCAATCAGATTCCCCAAGAAGGTAATCACCTATCTTCCTGGGAACTCATGTTTGGTAAGAGTCTCCCCGCTAATTAATTGAAACCTGTAGGTGCCTCTGTTGTATATCTTGCCAACCGCACTCAAAAAGGTCGAAAATTTGATGAAAAAGGGCTTGATGGTATTTTGATTGGATTCAACCCAACTTTCCACTTGTATCTCATCCTCAGCTCACTTGGTGCGGTTGTCAACACCAAACACGTGAGATTCCTTAAAAACCAATCAACTAAATTCCCCCTCCTGGAATCCTCCGGTATTGACTTATTTTCACAACCCGCTCCGGACGCCTATGAGACGGAATTCTCCACAAACAATAAACAGTATGCAATCCGGGAACCCGCTCCTGAATTTCTGGAGTCTGAATCTGATACTGAAGATCCCAGCTCCATGGAGCATCCTCCCAACCCTTCTTTTAGATGGATTTGATCAAAGCAATAAAGTGAATTAGATTTGATGAAGAAAAGAGCATAGCAAGAGATGAGAGTGATGAAGTTACAAGAGTGTTAAAGAAATGATAGTTACTATGTGATGAAGGAAATAAAGAGATGAGGTTGAGGGAGTGATTGAAAGCTTGCTACTATTGCAGAGCACGCTGAAAAAGTAAGAGAAATAACATAAAAAATAATGACATGAAAGTTAACCTAAGAAGTAGTAGGTTAACCATAACTATTATTAGAGAAATGGGTTCTCCACCCAAAATTAGGTAGGGCCACTCACTGACCCCACCCTTGAAATCTAACTCCTTATATTTTTAAATAATTGAGGAAAGAAAAACCAAAATACTACGGCTCCATTATTGAGCTTTTTGGACAATTAAATATTTCACACACATTGTCACATATAGGTTTCACACGTAAAATTCAGTCATAATTGAGGTGTTGTGTATATTTTAGGAGTTACGGGCGGAAATGTGTTTTGTCACAATTCCGGCATGCAGCCGCGGCAGCCAATACACCCACGCGCGGCTGAGATATAGCCCTGTCACTCCGTCAAGGTTGTGTACGCAGCCCCGGGCCTCTGACAAGTACGCAGCTGTGGGACTACGGGCAGACAGTGACAGGCGGCCTGAGAGGCTCAGGTACCGCGTAAACATGCTAAAACCTACACAGGAAAATTCTACATATGTAATAAATGTTCCTTGGATGGTAGACAGTCTAAAAATACATAATATTATATAAAAATACATAAATAATCCTTACACTTATTTTTTACTTAATATAATGCAAAGTACCAAGAATTTCAAAAATAAGACAATGACAAATTCTAAAAATATTTTAAAATACTTTAATATACTTTTATGAGAGTTTCTAGACATCAATAACTTTTTTACATACTAAGAAAAACTAATGATGTAAAAATATTACATGAATTCACATGACTTACATTTTTAAGTAATTATCTTAGTAAATCAACTGGAACTTGAAAATAAGGAGTCAAATCAATATTTTTACTTTTACTCCAGTTATATAATACATAATGAGAGCTTACCTGACATCAAGATGTCCGTAGAAATGTCTATTTATATAATTATCAAATTACTGGGAACATTTGCTAAGGATAATTAATTAAATAATACATAAATCAGACAGATTAGTGTTATTCACATGTCATAATGTCTATTATAAAGTGGAATAATTTCCATACCCTGAAGAATTAGATGCTACCCATGCTATAGCACCAAGAACACATGACAGGCTACCCCTGGTTACCCTTCTAGCCTCAGTGTCCGTCCCTTTGAGCACCTAAAACCCTCAGAAGGACAATATTGGGAGTCCAAAAGCTATAAACAAAGAGCTCTTTTGAGGATATTTATGGGCAGAGACCCATTTATATTCATATCCAGACACCATGCCAAGGTAATCAAGTACTTATAACAGATAATAAGTGATTTATGGCAATTTCTGATCAATAAATATCCGTCCTCAACCTCCTTTTATCAATTAAAACTGCTGAACAACCTTATAACCCCAGTATACAGGTTTAACCCATCAGTACACGTCTCAAAAAGATACCCAAAGGATTGAATAATATACCATTAAGTTTTATTATCCTTCCTCTGTCGTGGTAGCTTGGCTACAAGGCCCTGCCACTCCACTGTGTATTTCATATACATATTATCTTTGGGTAAAATATTCTTTAAACTAAATAGCCCAAAGTAACCAGGACTACGTGTTTTCATACTGAAATCCCTGAAGAGAGGTGTTAAAGATCCCCAATAAAATTGTGGCCCCTCTATAAAAATATTTAATAGTCAATTTATTCATATTGATTTAAAACAATAAACAATAACCAAACCACTTAACCTTGCAATAAGCTTAATCCAAATATTTCACAGATTTTTGTTGCATTTATTAAAAAATATATTTATTATTTACTCTATCACCTCTGGTAGCTAAAGGATAGCAAGGGTCTTGGCATCCAGGAGGCTGACAAATATATATTGACAATAAGGTGCTGGAAGAAAAAATAAAGAAATTTGGATCTCACTCTAAGTCAGGACACATAGATATTAAAGCAAAAGGCCTACAAAAAGACTTCTCCCTATCTAAGTATGATCTGATTCTCCTTCCGACCAAATCCATGATTGCGGATCCCCTCGCAAAAGCATCCTCTCTCCTCTCTGTCCAACTTCTCCAGCAAAAATTATTCTCTTAAACCTAGCCCTGGGCCACCCTCTCCTCCTCTTACCAGTAACCGGGGGTGTTAAGATTTCCTCAATCTCTGTCTCTCATTCTCTGCCTGCTCCTGCTTCCTGCGCGCATCCCCCTTTACCTGGACCAGGTACCCCCAGATATGTTCCCTTTCCTTGTCTTCTCTCCTTTCCTCCTGGACAATGATACAATTTGTTCTCTTTAGTCTCTCCTCTTTCATCTCACTTCTCTTATCTTTTCTCCCTTCCTTTTTTCTTTTGTGTTTTTCTTCTCAACCAATCTTCTCCTCAATTTCCACCAACCCAACTACCAATTCATTCTCACCTCAGCCACCTCCCCACTTACAAGTCCCTGAGTGGTAAGACTCAGACCCTTTAAAGTCTCTCGACACAATCATCTCTAATCTTCTCATCTTGTTCATTCTGTCCATCTCTTCAAGATAATTTCCCATGTCCTCTTCATCCAATCTCTTTTTTCCCTCTCCTTTTCTATTCTAACAACGCCGCCTATCTCAAAATTCATTAGGCCCAAGCTCTTATGGTGGTCTTCAGTCATCAAGAAATATAGGTCTATCTTAATATGAATTTTTATGAATTTTTTTTATAGCCTCCATTTATATCAAAAAAAAAAACTTTTTTCAAAATCTTCTCTCAGTTCAGTTCCCTGTTCTCAGCCCTCCCTCCTCCTAGTTGTCTAGGAAGATCTCTCATTGCCCAGTGCTCGGTCCTATGTTCAATTCACCCTTGTATCACGCTGCTATCCACCCTTTTGGAAAACTCTTGGATGAAGATTGGCTTGCCTTGCAGGTTTCTGTCTGGCACTGGCACCCCCAATTGGTCATCAACATCTCAGTCTTGCTCCCCACTCTTGCAGCCCTTGACCGACAACCGTGAGCAATGCTTTCAGTTGTTGGTGACGTCATGGCCGGCCCCATCACCACCTGATCACCTGCACAAGATTGGTCATGGTAACAATCAATCCCATGACCAACCTTGCACCAACCTAACAGCAAGGTTGATGCCGACTTGCTGAAGAGTTATAGATTCTTGATTACCTGAACCAACAGACTGAAAAGGAAAGATTAACAACCTTCATAGAAATGAAAGCAATGACTGAGAACAAATTGAACAGAATCTCACTCAGTGTGGTCACGGACAAGGTAGAGCGCTCAAGTAATAGAAAAGAAAAGATAAATAGATGATAAAAGGAGAACAGGACGGAACAGGTGACTAGGTGACAAGGCATGAGAGTGAACAAGAGAATCAGTAGGATGTCTCGGTTTCTTGATTGAAGCAACCTCACATGTGAACAAGATAAGGGAAATCGAGTGAGATGTTCGAGGTTGGAGCTGATCTGCGGAAGTCTTGAATCGTGAGATGTGAGGATCGTCGTTGGCTTTCGAGGCTTGAGTTGGGGAGAATCTTGACGAGATAAGAGAAGGTAATTGAGGGAGAATCGTAATCGTGATGTGGTTGAATGATGAGGATAAGGGTGTGATGATTGAGGTGATGGAGCGAAGGAGAGCGGTGGAGCGTATATGATGGAGCGGAGGAGAGGACTGAGGAGTATGTGAAGCGGATGAAGGAGGAGAATGTGGAGCGAGGATGGAAGGATGAGAATGTGGAGCGAAGCAAGGGAGCCGGGAGCGGAGAGGTGATGATGAAAGAAGGAGTGCGAAAGATCACGTGTGACAGGTTGGGGAAAGATTGTAGGTGAGAATGAGCGCGGTATGGGGTTCGCGAGATTTCCTCTCAACACGCCGCCGTGTTCACATGAGAGGTTGCATTAGTGTATTGGTGAGATGATTGACCGAGGGTTTGATGGCGGATTTTGTTAGGGAGTCTGCCAACATTGATTCCGAAGGAACGAGATTGGTAATAAGAAGTTTAGCATCCTTTTGTTCTCGAAGCCACTTGATTTGAGTGTCCACGTGTTTAAGCGCGCTGTGATGGGACTCGGAATTAACAAGGTCGTTCAGGGCCTTGTTGTCAATATGTGAGCAGTGAGAGAGAGAGAGAGACGGGTTTAACTCCTTTAGTAGGTTTAGGATCCAGATTTTTTCTTGTGTTGCTAACACCAGTGACTTGAGTTCGCCTTCAGTTGAGGAGAGAGAGACTGTGGGCTGGAGCTTGCTGTGCCACAATACGGCGCAGCCGTAGAGTAAGATCAGGTATCCAGTACGACTCCTCCTTGAAATGGGGTCATTGCCTCCGTCGGAGTCACTCCAGGATTCGAGGTCAAAGCTGAAAGAGTCGTTCTTCAAGCGAAGGGCAAGATTCTGAGTCGTTTTTACGTATCGCCAGGCATGCTTGGCTTCCTTCCAGTGAGATAGGCCGGGTTTTGCGTTGAACCTGGATAAAGAGGAGACTGTGTAGGAGAGATCCGGTCGAGTTCGGGTGGCTATGAAATTGAGATAACCCGTCGCCGATCGGTAGTTGACGTTTAGGGTGGAGAATTCGGATGCGTCAGCGTCAGTCGCGGGTTTGAGGGCAATGCCAGGGGTTATGGGTGTGTTGATGGGCTTCGATTCAGAAAGTCCAAGTTCAGTTAGTGCCGTTTTGACGTGGTCAGGTTGATGTAGGCAGGGTCCATTCGGAGAGTTGAGAATATAGTTGCCCAGGATTTTGAGGAGAGGACCTTCGTGTGAGATGGCAAATTTCGACTTGAGTTTTGTCCGAAAGTCTTCCGAGTTTCCAAAGATGACTAAATCGTCGACGTAGCAGAAGATGAAGATCTGAGCGGATTGATTTATGAAGAGACATGGATCGGCAGAAGATGTAACAAAATTTTGGTCAAGAATCCACTTCTTAAGGGTATCGTACCAGCTTTTGGGTGCTTGTTTTAGGCCGTACAAGGCTTTATTTAATTTGAAGTAGGGAAAGGGGGTGTCGTGTCCAGGAGGGGCTTTGATATATATATCCTCGTCTAATTTAGCATGTAGAAATGCAGACTTGATGTCCATCTGAGTGATGGGTAATCCGTGATGGAATGCATAGACCAGTATCGTTCGAAGTGTCGTGATTTGCCCTGTGGGTGCATAAGTTTCTCCGTAGTCAAAGAACTCCAGTTGTCTGAATCCTTGGACGCATAATCTGGCCTTGAAGATGAGACCGTCGTCGTCTGGGTCGAATTTGAGCTGATAAACCCACACAGTCAACAGCGCTCTTTTACCTTCAGGCAGTGCATGACAGCCAGTCCAAACACCCATGGATTCGATTCCATCAAGTTCCTTTTTCATGCCCATGGACCAATTTTGATATTTGGGTGAGCGTCTTGCCTCTTCATAATTTCGAGGGACTGTTCTGGTAAGGAATCCATAGCGTTGAGGACGTTGAAGATTGGAGCGATCTCTGAGGTTGATTCCGGAGGATGTGAGTTGATTGGTTAGGTCTTCACCGTTGGAGGACTCAGAGCTTGACGGATGAGTAGGAGGAGATTCTTCAGGGTTTTCGGGATTGGCAGCGGTTTCGTTGGGTTGCGATGACTCCGAGGTTTCTGAGCCACCAGCGCTTGCGGGGTCGGATGAAGACTTATTTTGATTGGTGGAGAGCAAAGCGTCCAGGAGATTGGAATCGGTTTGGAGAAGTGGGTCAAAAGGAGGTTCGCATGGTGAAGAAAGTTCAGTTAGCTTTAAATTCTCAAAAATTTTTACATGTTTGGAGCGAATTGTTTCTCCAAGCTCTGGAATGAAGATTCAATAGGAATTGAATTGCAGGTCATGACCCACAAGGATTCCTTCCCAGCCCTTCTGGTCAAATTTTCCCATGTTGTGCCGGAGATTCAGGACAACGGCTTTGGATCCAAGGGTTCGGATCAGGTTAAGTTTGGGCTTGATCCCGTTCCACATTTCTGAAGGGCTCAATTTTGATTCCTTAGCTGGCAGGAGGTTGAGTATCTCGCAGCATCCCACTAGGATCTGATCCCATAGGTAAGTGGGGATGGACATGTCGATGAGGGTCGTTCTAGCAGCTTCAACTAATGTTCGATTTCCTCGCTCGGCGATAGGATTGTGTTGTGGCGTATGAGGTTCTGACGTGGTGTGAATGATACCCGAATCCAAAAAAAAACTTGAGAGTTTGGAGTTGATGAATTCCCCGCCGTTATCGGAGTGGAATGACTTGAGTTGATACCCGAATTGATTCGAGTGTATTTTGATAAATTTGATAATTTCATCCGTGACGTCGGATTTGAGCTTAATGGGGAGACAGACCTTGAAGCGGGAGAATTCGTCGGTGAGCAGGAGAAAGTATCGATTACCAGTCTTGGAGATGGGGTTGATTGGTCCACAAACATCGGCATGTATTCTGACAAATGGTTTGGAGCAGCGGGGCATGTGACTCTTGAAGGATGATCTATGGATTTTACCTAGGGCGCAGGATTCACATGGTAGATCGGACCACCTGATCTTCGGAAAGTCCCTGGACAGAAGTCGGGTTTGATCCAGGTGAGGATGGCCAAAGCGCTTGTGTAGAGTGGTGAGAGTGACGAACACGTGGGACGATTCGGACTGAGAGAGGGAGAGGTCCTTAATGACCAAGAGGTTATCTTCGATTGACCCAAAAAGGATTTCTTTTTGCTTGAACTTTACGACAAAGTTGCTTGGACTCGACAGGTGAAGAGAGCAGCCTTTGTTCAGTAGTTGTCCCAAGGAGACCAGGTTCACTGCCAGTTGAGGGACATAGAGTGATTGACTGAGATGAACGTTGCAGTTTTCTGACATGAGCTTTGCAATTCCAGCCCCTTCGGCGTACAGAGAGGAGTTTTCCTTTCCTGTTTGAATTTGAGTGTGGTCTTCTGCCATGGTTTCAAAGAAGTCGGGCGAGTTGAACATAGATTGAGATGCGCCAGAGTCCAGAATGATAGCGTTTTTGGTGAGAAGCTTGGAGTTGGTCATAGCGAAGTTATAGGAAGTGCAGGATAAGTTGGCGGAAGCGGATTTGGTTTCGTTGGGTTTGGAGCTGTTGTTGAAGTTTGGGCGGAGGTGAGGATACAACCACCAGCAGGCGTTTTTGGGATGAGATGCCATTGGGTTATGCCAGGTGGATCGGCATTTGATGACTTCCTGCTTTGCGCCCTTATTCATCATAGCAGAAGCATAGGTACCCGCCGCAATTTCGTTCTTGATTTGATTCAAATGTCGAAGGATCAGGTCGCCGTCTATTTTGGATTCTCCAAGCGAGTGGGTGATTGTTGTTTTGAGATGCTCGAGTTCTGGAGGAAACTTATAGAGTATGAGATACGCGACTATATCCTCGTCCATTTTGATTCCGATTTCCGAAATTTGAATGAGACAGGCCTTGACATCGGTGATAAATTTGTCCACATGCTTTGTGTCGAATTGAAGATTGAGGAAATTGAAGAACACTCGAGACCTATTAGCTGTTTGGGATGACGCATAAAATTCGTTGATTGATTTCCAGAGTTCGATCCCATTGGTCAGATGGTGGTCCTTAACGCAGTTGATGTACGTCCGATTATCGAGTTTCGCTAAGATGTATCCAACGAGTTCGAGATTGATTTCCGGGGGGCATTTTTCGGATTCAGGGGATTGGATCCATTTAGCGATACCTTTGAGAGCAAAAATAGTCATGAGTTTTGAGCGCCAGAGTGAGAAATTTGACTCCGAGAGAGTGGGAATGGAGTCTGTGAGGGTTTTTAGGAGAGGGGAGTTGAGATCCGTTGGTCCAGGCGAGGGGTTCGAATCCATGTTATCGCTCGAGATCGTCGGTGAAGTTGTAGCGATTTCGGCTTTTAACCGTGAAGAGTTATAGATTCTTGATTACCTGAACCAACAGACTGAAAAGGAAAGATTAACAACCTTCATAGAAATGAAAGCAATGACTGAGAACAAATTGAACAGAATCTCACTCAGTGTGGTCACGGACAAGGTAGAGCGCTCAAGTAATAGAAAAGAAAAGATAAATAGATGATAAAAGGAGAACAGGACGGAACAGGTGACTAGGTGACAAGGCATGAGAGTGAACAAGAGAATCAGTAGGATGTCTCGGTTTCTTGATTGAAGCAACCTCACATGTGAACAAGATAAGGGAAATCGAGTGAGATGTTCGAGGTTGGAGCTGATCTGCGGAAGTCTTGAATCGTGAGATGTGAGGATCGTTGTTGGCTTTCGAGGCTTGAGTTGGGGAGAATCTTGACGAGATAAGAGAAGGTAATTGAGGGAGAATCGTAATTGTGATGTGGTTGAATGATGAGGATAAGGGTGTGATGATTGAGGTGATGGAGCAAAGGAGAGCGGTGGAGCGTATATGATGGAGCGGAGGAGAGGACTGAGGAGTATGTGAAGCGGATGAAGGAGGAGAATGTGGAGCGAGGATGGAAGGATGAGAATGTGGAGCGAAGCAAGGGAGCCGGGAGCGGAGAGGTGATGATGAAAGAAGGAGTGCGAAAGATCACGTGTGACAGGTTGGGGAAAGATTGTAGGTGAGAATGAGCGCGGTATGGGGTTCGCGAGATTTCCTCTCAACACTTGCGACGGCCGTGATTGCCTTGCTGAACCTCATTACCAGCTCCTTTGATCCATCTCCAACTTCCCCAAACTGGTATTGTTGTTTGCAACCGTTTTAAGACTCCAAACAGTGCTAGGCCGTGGCAGTTCTGCGGAGGGGAAAGGTGCTGTTTAGGCTGCCCTCCTGAGTGTTACAAAAATATTTAAATGTAACCAAGATCAAAGTCCAGAACCTGGTAAACGGGGGACCAAATTTAAGAGGATAAAGATTATAGTGGTTGGTAGCACAACACTATCTGAGGCAAGATGGTGCCCGGGAAAACTTGAATAGAAGAAGTCAAGGTTTGTTCAGAGTTCAACAAGACAAGGCAATTGTAAGTAACAACGCCCACAAGCTAATAGCTCTGGTTGTCAGCAGAAGCTTAGGAAAGATCAACTCAATCCCAAACAACCTCCAGGTTCTCAATGAACCTGCCCAACTCTCCCCAATCAAGCGCTTGAAGGGTACCCGATAACTGTGGGTGGCTGCACAAGACAAAGCTAAATGTTTGAAGAAGCTCTAGAAGCAAAACAATAACTGATTCAAACAAGAATAACCCAACAATTCTCAAAGGAATCAAGAGTAGCGCGGCGGAATTCAACTTCAAAAGAGATGAAGGGAGGTTTAACACTCCAGGTTTTAAGCTTAATAAAACCTCTTCAGTCAAACGTGACTGGTTCCAGAAAGTTAATCAAAGGATGATCAGGACCAGTATGGTCGGATAAAGGGATCAGGAGTGGTGTAACACCCTCAAGAATTCAATTAGTCAAATTCTTCTTCAACCAGAAAAGCTATTGGTTGGTGTTAAGGATCAAGGACCAAGGGTTGAGTATGGAGGCTCAAGGATCAAGGGAAAATCATAGATATACCCAAATTTTTGTCTCAGATAAAGGGGAATGAAGACCCCATGGATGATGTATTGCAAGGTGAAAATGATGATGATCCTCCCTGGTATGGTAGGATTTGATGATGATGTAGGATAGGATGTCCTCCTATGGTGTTCATGGGTTCTAGGATGATGGAATCCCCTCCAAAAGGCAGGGGAGAGCCCCTCCTTATATGGGCCGGAGGCCCTGTTAGACTATGTACAAGAGATACTACAAATGGAGCAGAAAAAGAATTTTTTTTTTGATTTTCAGATAAAGGTGATCAGAATAATTTGATCACGCAGGCCAGTGGAAGTCCGGCCTACCTTACCGGGGTGGGATCCTTTCATCCCTTCACCTATCCTGCATCCATCGGTGGATGAAGGAGCGCAACAATACCAGATCACACCCACCCCTTGCCCAAAGGCGGAAGGGGTGGGAAAAGAAAAATGGGCCAGACCGCCCGCGGGTGTCTGCAGGCGGTAGAGGTCACTCTCCCACCCCCACCCAAAGATTGAAGGGGGATGCAATCTATGATGGATTGGCGTCAGGGTTGAGCGATGGAGGGAGGTTGAGTCAATGACGTAGAAAAACAACCATTGGAGGAGAGAGGAAGAGGTCTTGAGGATGATGATCATTGCTCAAGGATCCTGAGTCAATCAGGTTGGAGGAGGTGGGGTCAAGTTTGGTAGACTGCAGGGTGTTGTCTGTCACTCGATTGGCATAGATTTGGTTGAGAGTTGTCAATTGGATCGGCTCAATTGAGCCACCTTTGATCATCCAATTGAGATACCGGGAGGCTCAATAGGCTCTCCAGAGGATGGTAGGTTGGGGATCAAGGGGAGAATGGCCAAGGGGAGGGTGAGGGGGGAAAGGAACAGGTTACACTTCATCCATTGGATATGGTATGATCCTTGATCAATCATCAAGACTCGTAGGTCGTTGTAAGACTCCAAACGGTGCTAGGCCGTGGCAGTTCTGTGGAGGGGAAAGGTGCTGTTTAGGCTGCCCTCCTGAGTGTTACAAAAATATTTAAATGTAACTGAGATCAAGGTCCAGAACCTGATAAATGAGGAATCAAGGAGTAGAGGATAAAGATGATAATAGTTTGGTAGCAATGGAACAGCACTATCTGAGACAAGATTATGCAGGGAAAAATTTGAACAAAAGAAGTTAAAGTCTTCTTAGAGTTCAAAGAACAAAAGCTGTTGTATGTAAACAACGCCCACAAGCTAATAACTCTGGTCGTCAGCAGAAGGTGGGGGATGATCAACTCAAACCCAACCAACCCCCAGGCTCTCAATGAACCTGCCCAACTCTCAGCAATCAAGTGCTTGAAGGGTACCAGATAACTGAGGGTGGCTGTAAAAGACAAAGCACAATGTTTAAGAAGCTCTAAAAGCAAACGCAACTGATTTGAAGCAAGGATAACCCCAACACTTCTCAAGGGACTCAAGAGTAGGCTGGCAGAATGCAACTCCAAAGAAAATAAAGGGAGGTATAACACTTCAGGTCTTAAGCTTAGTAAGACCTCTTCAATCAATTGTGATTGGCTCCAGAACAATGGTCATGGATCAGGACCAGTATGGTCAGAGAAAGGGATCAAGGAGTGGTATAACACACTCAAATGATCTGATGATATCCTAAAAAGCAGGGGAGAGCCCCTCCTTTTATCAACCAGAGGCCTGTAGACTATTTACAAGAGAGATTCACAAATGGGAGCCTATTTTTTTTTTTTTTTTTTTTTTTACGGATCAGTGTCATGAGAAAACAAAAGAAAAAAAAAAACAAACAAGCATTCAGAGAAAAAAAAACCAAAGAGGGACGCCCGCGGGCATCCTGATGGGCCCAGGCGACTGCCAAGGCCGCAGATGACCGCCGGCAGGTGTCCGACGGGCATGGGCAACTGCCAAGACCGCAGATGACCGCCGGCAGGTGTCTGACAGGCACTGGCAACAGAAGAAACCCGCACGGGCAACTGACAAGCCGCACGGGAGACCAGCAAGCTAGAGGGGGAAAGGGGATTGATGGAAAGCCACTTGAGATGGCCAAATGAGGTAGACAGCCGTTGTCGCGGGAGAATGATGGGGGTGCTGGTCATTGTCATTGTCATTGTCATTGTCATCATTGATGATTCTTTGGGGTTGATGATGATGGGTCAGGATGAGTTGGATGAGTCAATCGAGTTCTTTGTTTGACAAACACAATTCAAACTTTAATCTCTTCAACAGATCACGTTCCAGGTTGTCTAATTCAAATTTGGATACACCGGTGACTTTGGATAATCTTAGCCTGGTGATTGATCGATTGGAGATGAACTTGGTACCAAGTAAGATGGTCAATAGGATCAAACAATGAATCGTGAATGGGTTGATATGGATGGGTGGTTATGAGGGAGATGTATGAGTGGAGGTGATTTGGTTAAAGTAAATCAAACCAATCAAGAGTCCATCAATTGGGATGGGAGAAAGTTGAACAAGACTGAGGAGTGAGGGGAGAGGAGTGGTGGATGGTGGTGATGAGATGGTGAGGATGATGGAGGAGGGTGAGTGATTGGTGATGATCATCAAAGGGGGTAAGGAGGGGGAAGAGATGAATGATTGATGAGGAGATGAGGGAGTAGGGGAGCTGGGAACCAAATGGAAGCCTATTCCAGATCAAAGTTTTTTTTTTTTTTGATAATGATACCTATGAATGATGATAAGGAAAAATCATAAAAAAAAATAAATTCTCCGCACTGGCCAGGGTGTCCAGGATGGGGCACCACATCTCTCCCCAAATTACAGACTGTCCCTAGTCTGCTCCCAAGTTTGATGCCATGAAAAAAGAAAGGAAAGAAAGATGATTGAAACCAAAGAATGGCCATTTTGATCTTGAGAGCGGTTGAAAAAGAATGTGTCAATCTGTCCAAAAAAATCCTAGAAGTGGCTGAGATAAAATGAAGAAGGCGTCCCAGGTGCTCACATGCGTGGCATGAAGTAGAGTTTCACAAAACAACAAGGATCTTGCCCAGATGGTGCACAATTGGGAGGACTTACTTCTGAACCAAGTTGCCTCCATGAGAATGAAATTTCTTGACCTGATCAGCAGAGAACCTTCTGGCCATCTGAGTACAATCAAGTTCCTCCAAAACATATGATCCACCTCTAACTTGAAGGATCACTTGGTAAGGACCATTCCAGAAGTTAGAGAAAAGCTTTCCCCACTGAGTTTCCAAGGAACAATTATAAGCTAAGACTAGATCCCCAGGGTTCAAGGGATCCCTGATTTTCTTTGAATGCTTGTCTTCCCAATACTGAACTGATTTTTCCCTAGAATCCATCATTTTCTGATAAGCTTCACTACCAACATCTTCACTCCTTTCCAGCTGCTTAGATCTGGCAACTAATAGATCAGTGGTGGAAGAAACCCTTTCCCAAGAAATACCTAAGAAAGATTCCATTTCCAGATCCAGAGGAATGACAGCCCCTTGACCAAAAATGATTTTGTAAGGTGAATAGCCAGTGGTTTGTTTTGTTGAAATTTTATCAGAGAAGAGGACCAGGGGGAGGAATTTGCAACAATTCTTTCCACTTTCACCAGCCAGTTTTACAAGAGAAGCCTTCAAAGGAGCATGGCCTCTTTACACCATGCCTTTGCCCTCAGGATAATAAGGAGTGGTCACCCTATGTTGACCAGGAAGTGATTGGATCATATCAGCCAGTTTACCACCAAACTTGGAGCCGCCATCAGTCAAATAAGATTGTGCCAAGCCATAACGCATTGTCCAAGTCTCATAAAGGAAAGCTGCTACTGATTCAGAGCTGAGGTTCTTAAGAAACTTTGCTTCAACCCATCCAGAAAAATCATCTCTAGCCACAATGAGGTACTTAGCTCCGCCAGCCTTAATGTGAACCACATCAATAGCAATCCTCCCAAAGACAGTGGACTCTCCAGTGGGGTAAATAATTTTGGCTGGGCGCCTAAGATCACGTTTCTGACACACTTCACAACTCCTGCACCATTGAGTGACGGATTTCATCAGAGATTGCCACCAAAATTGTTTGGATATTTGTTGATAAGTTTTGGTTTCCCCACGATGACCAAGGCCTTCATGGAGACTTTCCAGGATCAAATCTTGTTTAGAAGGGACAGTGACCACAATAAGGGCACAAGGATTCCTTCTTTTCATAAGCCTGGTGCTTTGAACAAAGAAGTTGGAGGAATTCCTCTTGAGAGATCAAAAATCTTTAGCAGAAATATCAGGGGGTCTTTGGAGAGGTGAAAGGTACTTCTCTAACTTAAGCCAGAAACCTTGCTGGAAACCAGAGTAATCTTGGCAGGAGAAAGCAAAAACAGGGCGGACCAAGGGTCCTTCCTCATCAAAATCTATTCCAACATCTGATTCATCATCTCCAAGAGGGCGTCAAGATAAACCATCAGGCATGGTGAAAGATTTTCCAGGACTGTGAACAATATCAAAAGAGAACAACTGGATGAAAGCCAACCAACGAGTCATTGGAGCATTTGGAAGGCTGGGGGCATTGATCATTTTGATAATGGATTGTGCATCGACTTGTAACTCAAAGTGTTGACCCCAAAGGACAGTCTGGAGCTTCTTCAACATTCGGGCCACACCGCAAAGTTCCAGTTTTGGCTGGGAGTACCTGGACTCAACATCTGAGAAAAGAAGAGATTCATACAGAGCAGGACAATCCAAACCATTTTCATCTTCCTGGGTAAGGACAGCCCCAACAGATTGATAACTAGAGTCCACTGCCAGCTTGATCTTGCCGGCTCTGGGTCCATAAGTGATCTTTTTCAAAACAATTTCTTTCCCAAAAATTGTTTTGAGCAACTGAAATGATTGTTTGCAGTCTTGGGTCCAAATCCATTCAGCATCCTTCCTGGTTAAGGAAGGCAAGGGAATACAGATTTTGGATAATGAGGGAATGAAGATCCTGACATAAGTTACAAAACCTAGGAAACCTCTAACTTCTGTTGGATTTATTGGGGTAGGCCAGGAGATGATTTTGTTGACTTTAGAGGGTGCCATCCTTCTTCCGTCCTTGCAGACTATATGACCAAAAATTTCCAAGGCAGGGACACAGGCGGCAAGTTTTGATCCAGAGACAGTAAGGCCAGATTCCTCGATTCAAAAAAAAATCCTTTCCAACATAGTAGCATACTCCCAGATAAATTGTTGGATTCCTGAGTGCCAAGGTAAGAGCTCATTATCATAGTCAGAAACTGGACCTTTAATCCCACCATCATCAATAAAGATACCTGCATGATACAGGATTTTGTCCTGGAGGATCCACATCATCTGAGCCTGATAGACTGCAACCAAGTTGGTGGCACCTTGAGGCAATTGAGTCAGTTTAAATCAACCAAGGGGAGTATCAAAAGTAGTGAGGGGAAGAGAAATAGGATGCAAGGATTGTTTTTCATAGCCACCCATAATGTCACCTAGACCATAGCAAGATCTCCCAGAGAAGGATTCAACAAATTCTTCAGTGGCAGGAGGCACGCCAGAGTCTTTAATAGTAACTTTATTAAGGTTTTGGAGATCATGAACTACTCTAAGTTTACCATTACTTTTCAGGAAACAGAAAATGGGACTGGAATAGCTAGAAGTTGATTGTTTTTATAAACCGTTTTGGTCTTGTTCGCGGACCAACTTGATGAATTCTTCAACTTTAGCAGCAGGGATCAGGATCTTTTTCTTTTGCCAAGGATCATGTTCAACTACAGGGATGATGTAAGGGGGACCATAGGATTCTTTCAAGAGACCTCTCTCTTCTTCACAGAAAGCAATGGATTATTCCCTAAGAGCTAGGACATTTTTGATCAAATTCAACTCATCAGGAAGAAGCCATCCATCTGGACCAAAGTTGACCACTTTCAGACGTTCTTCAGTGACCCAACCAGAGGGAATAAATGGACCAGTGAGGGATTGGGATAGACCACAGTAAGGATTGTGGGATAGAGGAGGAAGCATAAGGGGAGGATTGAGGTTGAGAGGCATTGTTTGGTTGACTGGATGGACCTTCTTTTCAACTGGTTTGTACTTGGTGGCAAAGGAGAGGAATCCTTGCTTCCTCCAAGCATTGACCAGTGAGACCTGACTACAAAAACTGAGGCCATATTCCAACATCTTCCAAGTTCAATGTTCTTCTGCGTTCTTGAAAGGTGCCTTATCCATAAAAGAGGATCCAAAAGATAACACATTGCTCACATGTGTGGCACAGGGTAGAGTTTTGAAAATGACAAAAGTAGAAGCCCCTGGTGGTGCACAATTGGGAGGACTTTCTTCTACCCCAAATTGCCTCCACCTAAGACCATACTCCTTCATACCAAAGCCACCAAGAAAAGAATTGAGATCAAGATCTAGTTTAGACTCATTGCAGAGATTCAAAACCAGAATAGAGGATGATTGATCAGGCTGAAAAGACAATGGAAAAGAAGATACAACAGATCCAGACAGAGAAGAAATATTTTTGGATTTTTTGGATTTTTCATGTGTTTGGTTTTTGATCTTCTTTGGATGAGAAGGAAATGATGAGGAAAAGGAAAGATATGCCTCTGAGATGGGAGTTGGTCCATGATTTGAATTCTGAGGCTGAGAAGAACTGCAACTATCAGTAGGGCCAACTATTCTGCTAAAAAATTAGGATGAGAGTTTTCTTTCTGCTTTCCTTTCAGGACAGATTTGGGAGGATGACCAGGAAAGTCTCTTTCCTAAAAACCAGAATCCAGAGAACAAAGAGGAACTTCAATCTTTCTGCCATCAGCATCAGGGAGGAGAATTCTCTCCCCAACTTGATCGGAAAACATCAGGGTAGCACCAAAGTCCATTAAGAAAGGCCTTTCCAAGATCATGGGACCATCCAGACAAGTGATCCAGAAGTGACAGGTGCCAACAATATTTCAACCAATTTGAACAGGGATATCCTCAGCAATACCAACCAGCTCACAGGACTGATTCCCAATTCCATAAACCGCAGAGTTGAAACTTACCCTTGGGCTAAGTTTAAGCTTGCAGGCCATGGAGTCCAAAATCATGTTGAGCTGAGAACCCAAATCCACAAGTAGAGAAACAGTTTTAGTTGATTCACCAAGATAACATGGGAGAAAGCCAAGAGGACAGGAATACAGGTTGGTATCTGAAGGGGGATCTGTTCCACCAGAATCTTCTATCAGAGTACCTGAGGAGACCTTTAATTTTTCCGGACCAATCTCCACACATTGACAAGAAACCCATTTCTTCATCCCTTCAGCCACAGATGGAGAGATTGACAGGAGTTCAGCAACAGATAGATCAGGGATTTTAAGATCAGAAATTTTCTTTAATACTCCTTCCACAGCATGAGGGTAGTCCTTGGAGATGCCCCGTTCAAATCAAACTTTGGGCTGGGTGGAGGGAGGAAGATCAGGTGCAATAGGTGCTGGAAGAGGATCTGAGGGTTGGACAGGTTGAAGAGGGGGAAGATCAGAGTTATCCTGGAACCTTTCGATAAGCGGTTCCCTTTCTACTTCCATGTCTTCCACATCAGAGGAAGGAGGCTCAGGTGAAGATCAATGTTTGACGGGTTTTCGCAGGATTGAGGATGGAACAGGAGGAGACTTATGAGGTTTTGGTTCCTCATGGTGTTTCCTAGCTGGATCAGATTGATAGGTGCCAGGGAAGCTGGAAGAAGTTATAGCTGGAGGATACCAAGGTTTCAGAGTTCCACAGGATGATCAAAAATCCACAGAGACCAAGGATGCCTTCTTGGGAGTTGGTGGTTGGTATGAGGCCACCACATGACGGATTGGACAAGATGAATCAAAAGGGATCAAAGCACCATTAGGAAGGAAGAAATTATTTCCCTTCTGCTCTACTAACTTCTCCTCCTTGTCCTTCTGGAGTTCAGGACATCTACCAGTACCATGGCCTTCCCTATGGCAATAATAACAGACTATAGTAGATCTAGGAACATAATTAGCAGGTTTAGGGGTGGCTAAAGAGGATATTTTCTGATCTATTTTATTCTGAAATGCCTGAAGTAATTTAGTGATCTCATCTATAGTAGGTTTCTCCCGGTGGGTCTGAGGATTGGGTTTAGGTCTGCAATTGGCTTCCATCTTATTCATGATTTTGTTAGATGCTTGAAAAGAGGGGGAAAGGACTGGTTCAGTGATTTTAGGTTTTTCAAAGGTGAGAGCTGTTTGACCTTTCATCACTTTATCCACAGTATTCCTAAGAACCATGAAAGCAGGGAGCTTGAACCAATTATCTCTTGTCGTGATCAGGGATCCAGATTTCACCAATTCATCCTTAATTCTATCCTGCACTCCTGGAGAGAAAGACTGAAAAAATTGCACTCAAACTTTGTCCAACATATCAATGTGATTGTGCCAAATAAGATAGGACTGGATAAGGTCCCAAGATTTTCTGAAAGCATGATAGTCAGAGACTGAAGAGATACCACCATTTGAGATCCATTGAGAAACCAGGGCATCCAAGTCTTGCAAAGTAAATCTGGCTACATCTATTTTTCCCCAATAGTCCAACATAGCCTCCTTCAGGAGCCTCCAGTTATGACTTTCAAATCCCTCTAACAATTCAATAACCTCCATAACTTTGTCAGAAGAGATAAAAAATTGTAACTGATAAGCCATATCATATTCACTGGCACCATCCACTTCAGCAGCCATCTCATAGAAGTCCAGGAATTGTTTTACATTAGTCCCATTGAAGCCTAAATTTTGGTTCGTGGGTTTGATTTTGACCATCTTGGCCCAAACAGATGCAGATTCCATGTTGAAAGGCTCCTAAGAGATCCAAACAAGCAGAGTTCCAAGGTGGCTCACAAGTGTGGCAAGGGTAGAGTTTCACAAAAACAACAAGGATCTTTCCCAGATGGTGCACAATTGGGAGGACTTACTTCTGGACCAAGTTGCATCCACGGATCAGATCTGAAAAAAGAAAAAACAAAATAAAGAAAGAAAAGAAAAAAATTGGATCAGATTTTGGAGTTGATTCTTCAAGTTGGGACTGTAAATCCCAAAGTTGCTGGTTTGATCCCGGCCCGGGGGACCAAATGTAAGACTCCAAAAGTTTCTAGGCCATGGCAGTTCTGTTGAGGGGAAAGGTGCTGTTTAGGCTGCCCTCCTGAGTGTTACAAAAATATTAAAATGTAACCAATATCAAGGTCCAGAACCTGATAAATGAGGAATCAAGGAGTAGAGGATAAAGATGATAATTTTTTGGTAGCAATGGAACAGCACTATCTGAGAAAAGATTATGCAGGGAAAAACTTGAACAAAAGAAATTAAAGTCTTCTTAGAGTTCAAAGAACAAAAGCTGTTGTATGTAAACAACGCCCACAAGCTAATAACTCTGGTCGTCAGCAGAAGATTGGGGATGATCAGCTCAAACCCAACCAACCTCCAGGTTCTCCATGAACCTGCCCAACTCTCCGCAATCAAGCGCTTGAAGGGTAACAGATAACTGAGGGTGGCTGTAAAAGACAAAGCACAATTTTTAAGAAGCTCTAAAACCAAACAGCAACTGATTTGAAGCAAGGATAACCTCAACACTTCTCAAGGGGCTCAAGAGTCGGCTGGCAGAATGCAACTCCAAAGAAAATAAAGGGAGGTATAACACTCCAGTTATTAAGCTTAAAAAGACCTCTTCAATAAATTGTGATTGGCTCCAGAAAGATGATCAGGGATCAGTACCAGTATGGTCAGAGAAAGGGATCAAGGAGTGGTATAACACACTCAAAAATTCCAACAGACAGAATTTTTCTTCAACCAGCCAGGCTATTGGTTGGTGATAAGGATCAGGCCACAGAGGGGCAAAGACTCAGGGTCAAAAAAATGGATCAAGGGGCAATCAGAGATATACCCAGGATAAGGATCAGGATCTAATTTCACAATAGTGAGGGGACATAAGCACACACTCCCATGGATGATTCTATTCTGATGATGATCTGATGATATACTGAAAAAGCAGGGGAGAGCCCCTCCTTTTATAGACCAGAGGACTGTAGACTATTTACAAGAGAGATTTACAAATGGGAGCCTATTTTTTTTTTTTTTTTACGGATCAGTGTCATGAGAAAACAAAAGAAAAAAAGAAACCAACAAGCATTCAGAGAAAAAAAAACCAAAGAGGGACGCCCGCGGGCATCCTGATGGGCCCGGGCAACTGCCAAGGCCGCAGATGACCGCCGGCAGGTGTCTGACGGGCATGGGCAACTGCCAAGACCGCGGATGACCGCCGGCAGGTTTCTGACAGGCACCGGAAACAGAAGAAACCCGCGTGGGCAACTGACAAGCCGCGCAGGAGACCGGAAAGATAGAGGTGGAAAGGGGATGGATGGACGGCTGCTTGAGATGACCAAATGAGGTAGACGGCCGTTGTTGCGGGAGGGTGATGGGGGTGGTGGTCATTGTCATTGTCATTGTCATTGTTTTTGTTGTTGTTGTCATTGTTGATGATGATGGGTCAGGATGAGTTGGATGAGTTGATCGAGTGCTTTGTTTGACCAACACAATTCAAACTTTAATCTCTTCAACAGATCACGTTCCAGGTTGTCTAATTTGAATTTGGATACAATGGTGACTTTGGATAATCTTAGCCTGGTGATTGATCGATTGGAGATGAACTTGGTACCAAGTAAGATGGTCAATAGGATCAAACAATGAATCGTGAATGGGTTGATAGGGATTGGTGGTTATAAGGGAAATGTATGAGTGGAGGTGATTTGGTTAAAGTAAATCAAACCAATCAAGAGTCGGTCAATTGAGATGGGAGAATGTTGAACGAGACTGAGGAGTGAGGGGAGAGGAGTGGTGGATGGTGGTGATGAGATGGTGAGGAGGATGAAGGAGGGTGAGTGATTGGTGATGATCATAGAAGGGGGTGAGGAGGGGGAAGAGATGAATGATTGATGAGGAGATGAGGGAGTAGGGGAGCTGGGAACCAAATGGAAGCCTATTCCAGATCAAAGATTTTTTTTTTTGATAATGATACCTATGAATGATGATAAGGAAAAACCATAAAAAAAAATTAAAATCTCCGCACTGTCCAGGGTGTCCAGGATGGGGAACCACATCTTCCAGTAACTTTTGCTCTGTTGAGATCGAGGGAGGATAGATGAGCTTGAGCTTGGGTGGTGGGATTGAGTAGATTGGTCAATCCGCCGCTTTGACTGGTTGTCAAGAAGATCTTCAATTCAAAGGACTCAAGAGGACAATCAATCAAGCAATAGCCTTCAAGGCCCACTCTTTGTACGGGATCTTATCCATCATTCTCTCTCCAGCATTGAAGAGGTTTGACTTCCAAGAACCAGGTTTAGAATTGGCCAACTTGTTCCAGTGTTGGGTGCCCATATTGGTCCATCTCTTGATCAGGTTTGTCATCAGTGAGATTTGAGTCAATCAACGGTGTGGTGATGATGGATGATATCTTGAAGATGAAGGGAATTATGTGCCGAGCGGGTCTTGGCCCGCGCGTTTGGCAAAAAAGGAAGGGGGAGGACAAATGGAGAGGGGATTGAACGCAATGACTAGGGGATGGGACCAAGAGAGCCCTGTCCTAGACTACTGGGACAACGGATTGTTTGGCAGGATGAGCAGGTTGGAGAAGTAATACTAAAAAAGAAATTCTGATTTTTTTTTTTTTGAATAAACCTAAATAAAAGAACCGTAAAAATTTTGAATTTTTCCGCATCTGGTCCAGGGTGTCCAGATTTGGTCACCACACCATTGAAACCCTTCTCATTTTCTTTTTGATGATCGCGCGCAACCATCTCTGATGGGCAAGTGACCAACCATCCACCAACATTCCTCCAACAATCCACCTTGACCCTCCTTCTACCGACCGCGCCAAACCTGCCATCCACTGCCACCATTGTCCTTGATGCGGGCAGGTATCCCCTTTTTCATGCCTTGTTCTTTTTTTGTTTTTTATTCCTCTCTCCCCCATTTCAGGTGGTTCCTGTTGCCAATCTTCATCATCAACCAAAAAAAAAAAAAAAAAAAAAAAAAAAAAAAAAAAAAAAAAAAAAAAAAAAAAAAGTCTTTTTTTTTGCCCTATTTGTAGTATCTGTTGTAAATATTCTACAGAGACCCATGGCCCATAAAAGGAGGGGCTCTCCCCTGCCTTTCTTTAAGCATCCAGGGGATTATGTGCATGTTTCCCCCCCTTTATCATTGAAATTGATTCCTCATCCTCATTCTGGGTATATCTATGATTCCCCCCCTGATCCATTGATCCTCAGTCTTTGCCTCTCTGTGGCCTGATCTTTATCACCAACCAATAGCCTTGCTGGTTGAAGAGAATTCTGTCTGTTGGAATTCTTGAGTGTGTTATACCACTCCTTGATCCCTTCCTCTGACCATTGTCAGCTTCCTGATACCAGGAACTTTTCTGTCCTTTAGCTACAGAAAGTTATATTGGTGTTGGAATAATAATTCCAAGAAAGTTACAGTAAAATGCTTTAATAATTGGTTTAAAAGCAAGTGCAAAGTTTGGTTGGTTTGGTTGGATTAAATTTGTTTAAATAAGGGCCACATTTTGTGCAAACTGGGGATCTTTATTGAATAACAACCTCTCTTCAAGGGTCTCTTTTGAACCATGTAAAGAACTTGGTATAATGAGATCTTATATGATTCCTCACAAAGATTAACTCAAGGGGATGGGTGGACTGGCTGTCTTACAGCACTTATGCCTGGGTTTCAAGGAGGAGACAACTTACTAGTTTAATTACTTACTCCAGGAGGCTTGCAGAGATTCACGGTATGAAAGGGTTTCAGGACAATTATTGGGGTTATTTGCTGATATTCTTCACTGAATCAATGTCGGGGTCAGAATTATTCATAATACTATCAGACTATAGCCATATATCACTTGTTTATCATGAATAAACACTTGATCACGGATGGCAAGGGGTCTGGATCAATACTCAAAAATTACTGTGGTTTAAATCACTTAGAAAGGGTTTTTTATATACCTTTTTGGGGTGATAAGACCTTCTCAGGGCATGTAGAGAGGGTTTTGCTTGGATGCTAAGGCTAGCGGGCTTTCCGGGGCTATTTTGGCACGTATTTCTGGTGCTGCCAATCTGCTAGCCTTTTCTATGTCATATTTCTTTGTGAAATAATTGTCAGAAGGTGTTTAAGTGTTAATTTGTTATTTTTATGATTCAGACATATTTCCTCATTTTGTATTAACTTTTTGGGAAACATGGGTGGAAATGGGTATTATTAGATTCTATGGCATCTTCTGCACACATTGGAAATTTTTAATAATTTTTAGTTTAACTCCTTGTTGTGTTTTGTGGTTCATAAAGATTTGGCAATCTCATTTACGTGACAACCTTCATTATTGTTTCTCATAATTTTTGCTTTATATTTTGATTTTCATATTTTGCATTCCATATTCTTAGGTTTCAGAAATCTCTCTGTCCGGCAGTCAAGTTGTTACATATGCATGATGTGTGCATGCAGGTTCTAGCCTGTTCCTGCAGTACTTGGCTGTCAGGCTTAGTGCAATTTCAGTTGACGCGCGCAGGCTTGACAGCTGCATGCGGGAACCTGTTGCCTGCGGCCAGTCAGTCATTTTGCATGTGGGCCTTTTGACATGGGCCTCCATATTGAGTGTCAGGCGCGTGTACCCTTACTGTATGAATGTGGGGCTGCGCGCGGGAATTGTGACACAACACAAATCTGCCTGTAACTTCTAAAATATACACAACACCTCAATTCTGACTGAATTTTAGGTGTGAAACCTATACATGGCATAATGTGTGAAATGTTAAAATGGCCAAAAGGTTCCATGGTGGTGTTGTGGTCTATTTTTTTTAATAATTATTCATAAATGTAAGGAGTTAGAACTCAAGGGTGGGGTCAGTGAGTGACCCTACTTAATTTTGGGTGGAGAATTCATTTTTGTAATAATATTCATGGATTTCTCACTCCTTCTAATTTTATTATTTTTATTCCTAATTCAAATCTGCTTTGAAAGATTGCTCTGTCTAAGTAGCAAGCTGACAACCATACTGTTCTTGATTTCCCCCTTGATCATCTTTCTATAGCCAATCACGATTTATTGAAGAGGTCTTATTAAGCTCAAGACCTGGAGTGTTATATCTCCCTTATTTTTTTGGAGTTGCATTCTGCCAGCCTACTCTTGAGTTCCTTGAGAAGTTTTGAGGTTATCCTTTCTTCAAATCAGTTTACTGATTGCTTTTAGAGCTTCTTAAACATATTGCTTTGTCTTGTGCAGCCACCCTCAGTTATCTGGTACCCTTCAAGCGCTTGATTGCGGAGAGTTGGGCAGGTTCATTGAGAATCTGGAGGTTGTTTGGGTTCGAGTTGATCATTCTCAATCTTCTGGTGACAACCAGAGTTATTAGCTTGTGGGAATTTTTTACATACAACAGCTTTGTTCTTTGAACTTTAAAACAAACTTTAGCTTCTTTTGTCCAAGTTTTTCCTTCATAATCTTTGCTCAGATAGTGCTGTTCCATTGCTACCAAACTACTATCATTTTTATCCATTACTACTTGATTCCTCATTTACCAGGTTCTGGACCTTGATCTTGGTTACATTTAAATATTTTTGTAACACTCAGGAGGGCAGCCTAAACAGAACCTTTCCCCTCCACAGAACTGCCACAGCCTAGCACCGTTTGGAGTCTTACAGCGTACAAAGATACTTGTTCAATTGCTGAAACCTTCTGCACTGTTTCAGGGAAGTTTCCCAACCTCTGCAGCCGTTTCTTCTACCGTCAGAAGCTTTTTCTCCATGTCCAAATCCCCTTCTGCTGCGCGCCAGACCTCCAGATACCAAGACAAGGCATCAGGCATTGTAAACACCTTTCCTGGAAGGTGCCTGACTGTGAAATTGAACAAATGTAAGTATGAAATCCACCATGTCATAGGAGCATTAGGCAAGGTTGGTGAATTGATAATCCTATTCAGGGCTTCCGCCTCCACCAGAAGTTCAAAAGACACCCCCCACAGCACATGCTGTATTCTCCACACAATCCTTGTCACCCCACACAACTCCAACTTGAGCTGCAAGTACCAAGATTCTACCTTTCAAAAGTTTACCAACTCATAGAGTACTTGCCTGTCTTTCCCTTCATCTTCTTTGGTCAGCACATAGCCCACACCAAACTTCCTCAAGTCCACCGCTTTCCAGATCACTCCTTTTTTGTATTCAAGGTCCTTCAACAGTATTTTCTGCCCAACAATCTCCTTCAGCTTCCAGAATGCGCAATTGCATTCTTCTGTCCCTACCCACTCAGCCCCCTTCCTAATCAGTTTTTGAAAATGGCTAGCTATCTCCCCAAAACTCTAAATGAAGATCTGTACCCATCCACATAGACCTAAAAACTGGGAAACATGAGTAGCATTCTGCCAAGTAGGCCATTCCAAAACATTTTTAACTTTGGCCTTAGTGATTTTCCTCCCTTTTGCAGAAACCTTGTGGCCCAGGACTTCTAAGGCCAGAACGCACACCGCAAACCTTTTACCAGAAATGTTAAAACTGGCTTCCTCAATCCGGAACAGGATTCTCTCCATAGTCCGCGTGTACTCCCTGAAAAATGGCCTGATTCCTAAATTTCTCACAATAGTTTCTCTGCCGTAACTGCTCCATGGCCCCTTGATAACCGCTTCATCAATGAATATCCGCACTGTTCTGGAAAATTATCCTTCAAAATCCATGTTTTCTGTGTCTGGTAAACGGCTACCAAATTGGTTACCCCCTGCAGAATCCCCATTAACTGAAGTCAAAACCAAGTTTCAAGCGCCATCATTGGATGGGACTCTGGATGTAGCTCCTGCTGATTGTACCCCCCCATGACTTCTACTAACCTGTAGCAGACTGTTCCAGTCATATTCTCCACAAACTCCTCCACCTGCAGAGGCAACCCAGCATCTCTGATTGTGACCAAGTTTAACCTCTGCAGGTTGTGGACAATCTGCAGACTCTTTCCATCCTGCTTTAACACCGCAAAAGTGGGACTAGAATAACTAGAACAAGAAGGCTTGTACAGACCTGTTAGCAAAGGCTCCTGCACCAACTCTCTAAACTGATCCCTAACCGCAACTGGAATAGGAATGGATTTGATCTGCCAAGGGTTGTGGGGAACCGTAGGTATCCAGTAGGGGTACGCGATCTCATGCCTGAGTAACCCCCACTTCTCCAGACAAAAGGACAGTTCCTTTCTCTGCATGACAATCATTTCCTTGAGTAATTTTCCTTCCTCCTCTTGCAACCACCCCTCTGTCCCAAAGTTGAGTTCCGCCATCTGCTCCTCTTTCAAGCCCATCAGATACTTCTCAAGGATTGTGGGTGTCAAAGGCAACTCATAAGGGTCCCGTGACCAACGGATAGGCCTCATTGGTTTCTTGGGGTCCTGCAGCATTGGCTTGTTCTGCAGTTTTACCTTCTTAGCAACCCGTTTGTATTTACTACCAAAGACCCGCATGTCAACCAACTTCAAACTGTTGGTTGTCTCCTCTATTAGTAATTGTTGACCTGCAACAAATCCAGGTTGCTCACAATTTTGGCACAAGGGTAGTTGATTGTGCTGACACCCATTTGAGGCACATACAAGGAAGGACTCACTTTTGATCCTATCCCCACTTCCATCATGTTTGGGAAGATCCCTGCTCTTCTCCATACTTCTCAAAGCATGTTGGACTGCCCTACAGGGGTTCCTCCTCCCTGATTCTTATCTTTCAACTGTCTGAGCAAGGACAGAGCCTTCAACTCACAGGCCACACGGCCAAAATTTAAAAATCTCCCACCAGATTGTTAAGGCTTCCATCCGCCAGAGGACAGCCCTTCCAATGTTCCCATCCGCCACTTTCAGGCCACAGATGGTTGCATTTTAGTGTTTCCCAAAGACATCTGCAACAGTAAGGAGTTCCTCTCTAGTACCTGACCAGAAGCCAAGAGATGCCTGGAAGGAAAAAAGGAACGGCCTACCAAGTATGACCTCAAACCTACTTACTACCAAATGTGTCAACTTGCTACTATTGCAGAGCAAGCTGAAAAAGTAAGAGAAATAACATAAAAAATAATGATATGAAATTTAACCTAAGAAGTAGTAGGAAAACCATGAATATTATTTCAAAAATGGATTATCCACCCAAAATTAGGTAGGGTCACTCACTGACCCCACCCTTGAAATCCAACTCCTTATATTTTTAAATAATTAAGGAAATAAAGACCAAAATACCACAGCACTACTATTGTACTTTTTGGCCAATTAAATATTTCAAATTCATTGTCACGTATAGTTTTCACACCTAAAATTCAGTCAGAATTGAGGTGTTGTGTATATTTTAGGAGTTACAGACATAAATGTGTTCTGTCACAATTCCCCCACACAGCCATGGCAGCCAATACACCCGCGCGCGGATGAGCTATGGCACTTTCACCCTGTGAAAGCCATTTATGCAGCCATGGGCCTCTGACAAGTATGCAGCCCTGGGAGTATGGATTGACAAAGTGACAGGCAGCCTGAGAAATGTAGGTGACATGTAAACATGCTACAACCTACACAGGAACATTCTACATATTTAATAAATGTTCCTGTGGATATTAGATAGTCTAAAAGTATATAAACTTATATAAAAATACCTAAATAGCCTTTATACATATTTTTTATTAAATATAATTCAAAGTACCAAAAATTTTGAAAATAAGATAATGAATACTTCTAAAAATATATAAGAATCCTTTAATATACAATTATAATAATTTCTAGACATCAATATTTTCGTGACATACTAAGAAAACTAATGATTTCAAAATATTACATGAATACCCATGACTTATATTGGTAAGTAATTATTTTAGTAAATCAACTGAAATTCGAAGATAAGGAGTAAAATCAATATCATGACTTTACTCCAATTATTTGATACATAATGAGAACTCACCTGAAATCATATTATCCGTAGGAATTTCTATTAAAATAATTATCAACTTACTGGGAAAATTTACCAAGGATAATTAATTAAATAATACATAAAAAGGACAGATTAGTGTTATTCACACGTCCAAATACCAATTGTAAAGTAGAATAATTCCCATACCCTGTGGAATTAGATGCCACCCGTGCTACAGCACCAAGTACACGTGACAGGCTACCACTGTTTAACATCCCAGCCTCATTTTTTGTCCCCTTGAGCCCCTGTACCCCTCAGAAGGGCAATATTGGGACTCAAAAAGCTATAAATAAAGAGCTCTTTTGAGGATATTGATACCCAGATACCCAGTTATATTTACATCCAGACACCTTGCAAAGGTAATCAAATACTTATAAGAGATAAGTCAGTGATTTATGGCTTTAGTCTGATTAATAATATCCATGCCCAAACCTTTTTATCAATTTAAACTGCTGAACAACTTTTTAACCCCAGTAAACAGGTTTAACCCATCAGTGCATGTCCCAAACAGGTACCCAAAGGATTTAATAATATACCAGTGAGTCTTATTATCCTTTCTTTATTGTGGAAGCTTGGTTACAAAGCCTTGCCACTCCACTGTGTATTTTATATACATATTATCTTTGGGAAATATATCCTTTGAGAATATAAATTAAAGGTTGCAAAGTAGCCAGACCTACGTTTTTTCATACTTTATTCCCTGAAGAGAGGTGTTAAAGATCCCCAATATAATTGTGGCTTCTCTATTAAAATATTCAATAATCAATTTATTTATATTTATTCATAACAATAAACCATATCCAAACCAATTACCCTTGCAATAATCTTTATCCAAAAATATTATGGATTTTTTCTGCAATTATTGAATAATATATTTTTTATTTATTCTATCACCTCTGGTAGCTAACGGATAGCAAGGATCTTGACATCCAGGAGGCTTAAAATTGGGTTTCTGGCTGGGAAATATTCCATTTTATTATATTTAATACCTTGGACAAGAAATTTCCCGTAAAATTAAATCAAAGATAAATTTATCTGAATTTTTAACAGTTATTTATTGTTAAATTCTTTTGTAGTGAATTTAAAAACCGATGCAGAATTAATAATCTATTATTGAAATCTTTTAGAGATATGAAAAGAAGAATATATTAGAAATTATAAACCAACTGGTCGGGAAGCTTTAACTCAAACCAAGCAACTTAATATCTCTTCTGCATCTAAACACTTAGATAAAATCCTTGAACAAGAAGATCTTGAGAGGCGTATCAACTTCCAGGCCCTATTAAGGAAACATAAATCTTGGAAGAAATACTGTATAAATTACTTTTTAAAATATAAAAGTAAGTATAAAACTTGTATTACCAATCAAAATAATATTAATATTTTCTATTGACCAATAAATTATCCTTTTGCCATCAGTGAACCCTCCTATACCAGAAACCACCGCCACTGAAGCTGATTTATTGGATCAAGAATTCCCAGATATCTCTGAACGCCCTGAAAATATTTATTGGACAGGTGAAGACTTCATTGGAACGCACCAAGATTCAGTAGGATTACCTATTAAGGACCAATTTAATCGCAATAAAGTCCTGGTACCTTTGAATATCAACTTAAGTAAGTTTTAAATAAACTTATTTCTACGGATTTTTATTTAGAAAAATACTTACAAACATTTTATTCAATATGAATAGACGTAATACAAGAGCCTCAGGGAGAATTCCCTCCTATGGACCTTTGCCAGGAGCCCCCAGTAACCGTGAGACTGCCAAGAATAACAACCATGAGGGGACTGGAACCCGTGAATCAAATGTTGGTGGACAAGGAACAGCCCCAAGTACTGTTGCCCTCCCCCAACCTAGAGCTGCAGAAGGTAGTAGAATTCAGCCCCCCTCCATTACTAGAAGATTCCCTGCAGCCACCCTATCAGAATCTGGCCAAGGAAGCCAGGATCAAAGACATGGCCAGAGAGCATGTGAAACATTGGAGAGAGTTCAATGAAGCCCATTCCAAGGAGGACATTGTATCTATGAAAAAGATAATCTCCCAGGCAAAAGCTACCCAGATAGCTCTTCAGCAAATGATCCCAAGTAAAGATGTAGAATCCCAGGTAGAAAAGTGGAATTCTTGGGATCAATTAGCCCAACTGAAATGCAGAGGATCAGGAAGGAAGAGATCTTCTTCCCATCCAAAGACAAAGGGAAAAAATAATTGGGATCAGATAATCTCCTTAGCTCAAAAGTGGAAAAAGTTGTACAAAAATTAGCCTCTAATCCTGAACCCAGTGACTTTTCTAAACCAACCTCTGATGTAATTAATTTCTTTTCTAATGATATGCGCCATAATTTTAAGATTGTTTGTGGAAATTTGGGCGGTGTTTAGAACCAAATGGATAAGTTAACCTCAGTAGTGGTCAAATTAATTCCCAACCAAAATAAATATGTAGGAATGGAAGATATTAAAGAGCATACAGAACAATTATTGGAGACAATTAATGAAGGTAAAACAAGAAAGACTCAAACAATTGAGAATAGGTTATCAGGTATCCAAGAAAATTTCATTATTTATTTTCAACCTTTAAAAGAAGAATTGGTAAATACTACTAATAGCTCCATTCTGTCCCTTGGCGAGAAATCAGATCTGCTTAATAATAAAGTGAACTTGCAACTTAATTTGATCAAGAATGATCTTAGAGACTTAAAAGTCTGTCTGACCAACCTCTTGGGTAGGACCACAGAGGAACCAAAAATTCCCAGACAAACAACTACTCCTTATGCACCAACCTTACTAGAAATGCATAGGAGTGAAACCTTCAGGCCTATTCCTACTCCTGAAATGCAACAAGCCCTGAATTTTTTACCCCCAATTTCTGAATGACCTAATTTCTCTGGTGAAGGAGAATAAAATCATATAAATTTAATTAAATTTATTGACTATACCATAAACTCTTATGACCTACCAGAAGCTATAGCTGTAGTCAGCCTTCCCAGACTATTTGAAGGAGTAGCCTTAGACTGGTTTATTAGTAAAAGAGAAGAAGTGTGATCTTTCCCATGGAATTCTTGGAAACTTCTAATTAAAGAACAATTTTGTTCTAGAATGTGGAAAAGAAAAATGACAAAAAATTTTGAAAATTCCTCATTTGATCCCTCCAAGAATAAGCCTCACAAATGGTGCTTAGAGCAGAAGAGAAGACTAGACTGCTTCTATCCAGATTCTGATGAAGAAAAAGTAAATGAAAGACTCCTCAACTTGTGTCCTGGAAATCTTAACCATAGTGTAAGATGCAAGATGAGTATGGATGCTGACTTACCAACTCCAATCAATGTGTTAGAAGAGGTCTTAGACATGAATGGGTTAGAAAAGGAGGTTCCTTCTAGACCTAAAGATTAATTCAAAATTAACAAAACTAGAGAACAACCCCCTCTGATAAATATCTCTGACAATAAGAAACCTACTGATAACAAGGATAAAGAGAGAATGCCTGGAACTTGTTGGAATTGTAACAAGACAGAGCATATGAGACAAGACTGCCCATTATCAAAAAGAAAGATAAAAGTCTTGGAAGGAGAACAGGAGGTTGAAGGGAATCAGAAATATGAAGATATAGCTGATACTGAAGGATACCTCTCTGAATGTGAATTGATCTTGACCAACCCTTTCAATGTAATAGAAGGAGATATAGGCACTTCTATAGAAATCAATAACATCCATGGTGATTCTAGTTTGCCCCAACAATGGGACTCTACCATAATTCCTAGACATATCACGGATGTTAAACCACTAACAGTTAAACCTATGAGTGGAAAGAGTTATACTACTGGTCAAACTTGCTGTGCAACAGGATTTTATAGAGACAGACCTATAAGTTTATTCCTGGATAGTGGAGCTTTTTTCTTGTGTGTCTGTACTGAATTCATAAACAAATGGGATCCCAATTGGAAAGAAAACCTTCTGCCCGTTGCAAAATCCAAGTTTAGCTCTTACAAATCTACCATGAATTCTATTGGAGTATGGACTTCTCCCATAATATTACCCCATACTAAAGGATCTTTGAGAATACAAATGTTTTGGCATTGCTCAAAGGATTATGTGACTACCTGATAATATGGAATGATGCTTTATGTCTATAATGTATAGATGTCTTCCAGAGTAAAGGGAGATACTTTACAGTGGGCGGTAATTGGGGCAAGAAGTTTAAGATATGAACTATCCAACCTAAATTCCCCTCTTCTACTTACCAAAAGCATTTAGAAGAATTTAATCAAGAATACTTCTTTCAAGAAGCTCTAAATATTAAAATTTCTGAGGAACAGAAGAAAGATATATTGACAGTCTGCTTTGAGAACCAGAATTCTTTTTGTACTAAGAATCACCTCATTGGTGATATCAAATGAGATTACATGGTATTAACGTTGACTATTAAGCCTACTTATCCTCCAAACCTAACAATATCAGCTTATCCCTCTATTCCTAAGTCTAGAATAGCTGTTGAGGAACATATTCAAGAACTGTAAACTTACAAGTATTAATAAAAGTAGGGCACAATGAGCAGGTAGATGTGACCACACCTGTAATCATAGCTTGGCATAATGACAAGTCAAGAATTCTAGGAGACTTCAGAATGCTCCATAACTATACTCAGGCAGATTATAATCCTATACCCCGGATAGATCATTCTCTACATAACTTGTCAAAAGCCAAATATATCACTATTATGGATATGCTTAAAGGTTTCCACCAGATACCTCTAAGCCCTGAAAGTAGAAATTTCATGAGAACAGTCTTTCATTTGGGAATATATGAATATCTTAGGATGCCTTTGGTATAAAGAATGCCCCATCACACTTCCAGAGAACAATGGATACAGTTCTAGGTACCTACATCAGACAATGATGGATGATGGTATATATAGATGATTTTATCATATATTCTGATGATTGGGGTACTCATATAAACCAAATGAGATTAGTACTCCAAACTATCTCTAAAGAAGGATTAAAAGTATCCATCAAGAAATTCAAATTTGGATATGGAGAATTGAAAGCTCTAGGGCATACAGTCTCTTGTCTAACTCTAGCTGCTGATCAAAATAAGATAGCTTCTGTCATTAACGGACCCACGCCTCAAAATAAAACAGGCTTACTTTCTTTCATTATTTTTTGCAGTTACTAAAGAAATTAAATCCCAAAGTTTGCTATGCTAACTAAAATTCTGTATGAAATACGCAACAATAACACTCTCTTTTAAATGACACATGAGAGATTGAAAAACTATGAAGAACTAAAAACAGCTATGACCTCTACTCCTCTACTCATTGAACCAGATCACTCCAAACCCTTTAAGCTTAACATTGGCGCCTTTATGGAAGGTTTGGGAGCTTCTCCATTTCAAGAAAGAATAGAAGAAGATAAACCAGTGGAGAAACCAGTACTCTTCATATGTAGACAGATCAAAGACACAGAAAAAAGATATGGAACCACTCAGATGGAATGCTTGGCTCTAGTATGGGCTTTTGAAAAGCTACACTATTACTTAAAATTCACCAATTTCCAAGTTATCAGAGACTGTTATGCTGTAAGAACCCTCATGAACAAGAAGACCCCAGCAGAAATATGCTCAGGTGGCAAATTGCTATACAACAGTATAGAGGTCAGATGACTATGGTGCATAAAGCTTGAGCTAAACACCAGAATACTGATAGTCTAAGTAGGAATGCTTTGCCTAATGACTCTAGCAATCAAGCAGATGACCCTGAGGATCCAGATATCTTTCCTATCTTGAACATCAATCTTTTTGCATTAAATGCTCTGATCATGGGGATCCACTTATGTGAATTAGATACTGCTTTCTTCAATCTAGTGAAGGATAACTCCTCCCCTGAAATCAAGCTTCTGATTACCATTATGGAATTTGTATCCCCAGAAGCTTCTCTGATAAATAGTTTACCTGCTTCATTACTTAAACCCTATAAATCAGGAAGGTTTACCTTTTTGGATGTTCTCCTTTACTACAGACACCAACATTCAAGTGTATTAGTACTAAGCAACAAAGAACATGTACAACACATACTCCAGGAATGCCATGACAACTGTTTGTCAGGGGATCTATCCACAGAAAGAACCTTGGAGAAAGTAAAACAAACTGCTTGGTGGATAGACTGGAAAGAAATCACTATCAAGTATGTTACTAGCTGTGAGACTTGCCAAAAAATCTCATAAAACTAATGGCAAAAGGTTTAAACTCCTACAGAAGATCTCTGAACCCAAAACTAGATGGGAAACCATTAATATGGATTTTGTCACCAGCCTATTCCCTGGAGGTACTCATTCATGTAACTCTGTCCTGGTTATAGTTTACAGATACTATAAGAAGGCAAAATTCTTACCTAACCACAAAGAAGATAGTTCTATGGATGTAGCTCCACTATTTTGGAATAGGATCATAGCTGATGTTGGTATACCCAAGATTATAATCAGTGACAGAGACCCCAAATTCACCTCTGAGTTTTGGAGGAATCTAAATGATATGCTGGGTACTACTTTAACATTTTCTACAGCATACCATCCCCAAACTGATGGATTTGCTGAAAGAATGATACAGACCCTAGAAGATATGTTAAGAAGGTTCTGTAGCTTTGGTCTAGAATAAAAAAACTCAGATGGTTATTGCCATGATTGGGTAAGCCTACTCCCAGCTCTAGAGATGGCTTATAACAGCAGTAAACATTATACTACCAAAGAAGCCCCTAACATACTAGAAAGAGGATGGATTCCAAAACTGCCTATGAATAACTTAAACTATAGTTTATCCACCATTCATCCAAAATCTCTTGACTTCAAGAAAATCATAGATCTGGCAAATAATCATGCTCAAAAAAGTGTGGAAGAACCAGCAGAATACAACAAAAAATATTGGAAAAATCATCCAGAGAACCTGACTTTAAAATAGGAGATCAGATCTTGATATGCACTCCCAACTTCAACAATTAAGCAGGTAACAGAAAGCTGAAACCAGCCTTTGTTGGACCATTTTTTATCAAAAAGATGAATGGCAAAAATGATGTAGAAGTAATCTTGAGTGAAGAATTATCAAGAAAACACCCATTACTTCCTGTTAACCTAGTAAAACACTTTCAACAAAGAAAGTCAGCAGGATATTGAGAGACAAGAAAGAGAGAGTGCGATGAAAAGATGTTAGACAATACTTAGTAAGATACAAAGGGGAATCTTCAGAAAAAGATGAATGGTTACCCAAGAATAATATACCTGATGGACCAATACATCTTAGAAACTACAGAGCCAGAAAAAGGAACTGAAACACACATGGAATTAATTTTTTCACAAAATGTTCCAGATTTCCTTCATATATGGCCATATCTTGGAGTGGGGGAATGTCAGCTTGCTACTATTGCAGAGCAAGCTGCAAAATTTACAGAAATAACATCAAAAATAATAATATTAAAATTAACCTAAGAAGGAGTAGGAAAAACAAAAATATTATTGCAAAAATAGATTTTCCGCCCAAAATTAGGTAGGGTCACTCACTGGCCCAACCCTGGAAATCCAACTCCTTATATTTTTAAACAATTAAGGAAAGAAATACCAAAATACCAAGGCACCACCATTGTACCTTTTGGCCATTTACATATTTCACATGTTTTGTCATATATAGGTTTCACACCTAAAATTCAGTCAGAATTGAGGTGTTGTGTATATTTTAGGAGTTACAGACGGAAATGTGTTCTGTCACAATTCCCGCACACAGCCGCGGCAGCCAATACACCCGCTTTGGAAACTAAAGGGGCAACACCCCTGAAGTCCTCCTTGAGTTCTGGAAGTTATTGATCAAAGCGTCTGTAAGGAGATTGGATGCAGCCAGTCAAGAGAGAGAGAGAGAGAGAGAGAGAGAGCAAGGGATAGAGTGATAATAAGATGAATTCCTTCCTTTCCAATCCAATCCAACCTGATGCCATAAAAAGTGATAGTCCAATCCTCCCCTCCGTGAAGTGAAGTCCTCCTCCTACAACCCAGAGTTGAGAGTGAAGTATTTAAGTCCTCCCTCTCAACCCTAACCTAATTACAATCACAAGTAAGCAAGAATGATGAAATACAACCCCTAAGCACAGAACCCTAGCCCAACCCTACCCCTCCAACCCATGCCCCTCAATATCAACGTACGCCCGGTTTGCCCGTCTGCGCGCGTCCGCCCAACAACCCGTTCAAGGTATCCGGGGCATACCGCGTGATCCAATCCGCGCGTCTTGCAATGCGCAATCCGCTTGATCCGCGCAAGCCGTCCGATCCGCATGAGCCTTCTGATCCGTGCAATCCTTCCGTCTCCTGTCTCCAGGTGCTGAGCCCAACCCGACCGCTGCTGAGCCCGCAGCGCGGCTAGCTGCGGCAAGGCCCTGCCCATTGCTGAGCGTGCCGCCGCTGCTGAGCGCGCCGCCCGCAGCCCTTTCCTGACTTGCGTCCATAAAAGAGCACCACACCTTGCGCGGCTGAGCTACAGCACTTTCACTCTTTCAAAGCCGTGTATGCAGCCCTGGGCCTCTTAAAAGTATGCAGCTGCGGGACCATGGGTTGACAAAGTGACAGGCAGCCTGAGAAGCCTAGGTACTGCGTAAACATGCTACAACCTACACAGAAACATTCTACATATGTAATAAATGCTCCTGTGGATAATAGATGGTCTAAAATTTCATAAAATTTTATAAAAATATATAAATAACCTTCATACGTATTTTTTATTAAATATAATTCAAAGTACCAAAAATGTCGAAAATAAGATAATGACTACTTCTAAAAATATATTAAAATACTTTGATATACTATTATGAGAATTTCAAGATGTTAATATTTTTGTGACATACCAAGTAAACTAATCATGTAAAAATATCACATGAATACCCATGAATTATATTTTTAACTCTTTATTTGAGTAAATCAACTGAAATTTGAAAAAAGGAGTGAAATCAATATCATGACTTTACTCCAATTATTTAATACATAATGAGAACTCACCTGACATCATAATATCCGTAGGAATTTGTATTAAAATAATTATTAACTTACTGGGAACATTTACTAAGGATAATTAATTAAATAATAAATAAAAAGGACAGATTAGTGTTATTCACACGTCCAAATACCAATTATAAAGTAGAATAATTCTCATACCCTGTGGAATTAGATGCTACCCATTCTAAATAACCATGAACACGTAACAGGCTACCACTGGTTACCCTGCTAGCCTCAGTGTCCATCCCCTTGATCCCCTGTACCCCTCAGAAGGACAATATTGGGACTCAAAAATATATAAATAAAGAGCACTTTTGAGGATATTGATACCCAGAGACCCAGTTATATTTACATGCAGACACAGTGCCAAGGTAATCAAATACTTATAAGAGATAATTAAGTGATTTATGGCTTGAGTCCGATTAATAATATCTGTCCCCAACCCTTTTTATCAATTTAAACGGCTGAACACCCTTTTAACCCCAGTAAACAGGTATACCCCATCAGTTCCCCTCCCAAACAGGTACCCAAAGGATTTAATAATATACCAGTCAGTCTTATTACCCTTTATCTGTCATGGAATCTTGGTTACAAAGCCCTGCTACTCCACCATGTATTTTATATACATATTATCTTTGGGCAATATATCCTTTAAGGATATAAATTAAAGGTTCCAAATTAACCAGGCCTACGTGATTTCATACTGAATTCCTGGAAGAGAGGTGTTAAAGATCCCCAATTTAATTTTGTCCCCTCTATTAAAATATTTAATAATCAATTTATTTATATTGATTTATATCAATAAACCATATCCAAACCAATTAACCTTGCAAGAAGCTTTATCCAAATATTTTATAGATTTTTTCTGAATTTATTGAATAACATATTTATTATTTATTCTATCACCTCTGGTAGCTAAAGGATAGCAAGGATCTTGGAATCCAGGATGCTGACAAAATGCAACAGCAGAGGCAATACCGTTTCCACTTCTTTCATTTCCTTCTCCACCACCCCTTCAACAACACATTCAAAACCTCCTGATGTTTCCTTGTGCTGGACCAATCCCAGGTTGGTTGCCAACTTCAATGGGAGGACGTTTACCATTGAACCCCTATTGAACATTGCCCAACACCGTTTGCCTCTGATCTGCATTTCAACATATCCCAAGGGGCACATCATAGCACCACTAACTCCTAAAAGGTCTGCCCCCGCGTTGAGAGAACTAACCTTTGCCTCTCCTCTGGTTTTTGGGTTGTTCTCCTTATTCCCCACAAACTTCTTGAAGACTGTAACCATCTCCCCCGCCATTACTGGTGAGATTTCCCCTAGTTCCTTCAAATTTAGGGAAACCAGGTGGTCTGTTCTGCAAATTCTCCTTGCTACTTCTCTGGACCTCCTGCGGGATCCCCCTGCTTTGACTACAACTGCCTGTTCTGGTGCTTTTGCAGGAGTAGGACCATCAAGGTCCATTCTCCTCTCATTGGAGAAAACAGCTCTAACCTCTGCCAAAACTTCCAGGGGTTCCCAAGTTAAGGGAAAAGTGTACCCCGCTGAAGCTGTAGCTTCCTTCTTCACTTCTGCTGCCGCTGTAGAGACTCCAAGGGATAATGGGATTATTTAGCAAATAGCTTTCTGGCAGTCACTAGAAGGGGAATTTAGTTTACTACTAGTCTTGAATAGATAGAGGTAAGCTAAGGTGGTTTTGAATTGCCTTCCCTTCTGAACAATAATAAGTCTGCACAATAATTTTTTTAATTAGTGGCTGGTTTCTTTGAGACTTAAAATAGGTCTCTTATTAGACCTAGATTAATTATTAATAGATATTTTTAGGAATTGAAAGACTATTCCAGGTTGGATTGGATTAATGGCAAGCTTCCACCAATTAATAATCAAGAATTTTTGACTTCTTCTGACTATTTTTCCAATTCAAATTAAAGGATTTAAGGGTTGACTAAAAGGTGTTTAACCAGTAGGAGGACCCAATGATGGGCTTTCCCACAGGGAGCTGGGCGGAAAAAAAAAGCTTGGTTGGTTCTTCTGTTGTTCTCTTGCTCTTTTATGAATTTACTAATCAAAAATAAGGGGTTTTCCCCCTTAAAAATAGGTGCTGAAGAACAGGCCTTTTCTCAAGAACCATTCTTCAAAAACACCAGTATTTGGGTCAAATGGTCCATGATAATTTCGTGTTTTATCCTTTAATTCCTTTTCACTTGATTCTGGTTCACTTATAATTGGGTACTAGGTAAGTAACTGGTCAGGCAGATGCCATAATTCTCACACTGGGCAGATACCATGCTATGGGGCTGATGCCATGCTATTGCATGCTATACAACTTGGATAGGGCAAAAGAGCCCTCTTTAAATGGACAAATACTTCCTCAGGGGATTCTCAGGCCTTCCCTGAGTGCGGTTCTGAGCCTCTCTCTGCACTGTTGAAGCACAGGAGGGTACATTTACATGAGACAAAAGCATTCTGGTGATAAAACGTGTATATCAGGCTGAGAGATAACTGTATTTTTTAGTTCAATCTTTGAGATTCAGGCTAAAATATGAGATGAGAGATAAGAATGGTGTGATCTGGAAGCTTCTGAGTGCTTCTCTGGTATAAAAAATGATGCAGAAGTTGCCTGTAGCTTGAGTTAATTTTGCTGGTTGGGAAAAGCATAAAACATGCTTGGCAGCTGCAAGCCCTCTTTGGTAGCTTGAATGGTGTGACCTGCATGGGTTTGGTGGTGGAAAATCATGTTCTGGGTGTTTCTTGGGACGCTTCTGAGCCCTTATCATGTATCAAGTGTTTCAGGGACTACCTGCATGCTGTTTCAATATAATTAGTAGTGGAGATATGAGGTATGCTGTTTTACCGCATGTCCCCTTGGGTAACTTGAGAGTGTGGCTTGCAGGTGTTTTATGGTTGATATGGTGGCAAACTGAGTATCGGGGTGCTTGAGAGGACGCTTCAGAGGGCTTTTATTGTGGTGAAAGTTCCAGAAAAGTCATGTGTACTGAGTTGTTATTGCTGGTTGGTGAGAATTGAGATGCACTTGGCCGCATGAGCCCCTACTTCTGTTGGTGCATGTGTGTGTGTTTTATTGTTGGAATAGTGGCAAACTGAGTATCAGAGTGCTTGAGAGGACGCTTCATAGGCCTTATCTGGTGGTGAAAGTTCCTGAAAAGCCCTGTGTACTGAGTTTTTATTGCTGGTTGGTGAGAATTGAGATGCACTTGGCTGTATGAGCCCCTACTTATGTTGGTGCATGTGTGTGTGTTGTATGGTTGGAATGGCGGCAAACTGAGTATCAGGGTGCTTGAGAGGACGCTTCAGAGGCCTTATCTGGTGGTGAAAGTTCCAGAAAAGTCATGTGTAACTTGTTTTCATAGTACTGGTTGCAGTGTAACATTGGTACTGATATGGCTTAAGTCCTGCTGGTATGGGGTACGTTGTTTTGTTGTGTGGTTATTTTAAGCATAATCCTTTTGATTATATATTCAATTAAGACTTTTCATTAGTCCATGTGACATAATCCAGTCTGTGCCAGGTGTTGGGTTGTTTTTGTGACAGGTGTTGACATAGTTGAAGGGGGTTTATCTGGTGATTGATTTGGGTTTTCAGGTTTGTTTGAGTTTAGAGTATAGTTTATGAGGGGTTTGGAATTTATTTAGTATTTTTTTGAATTTAATTTGATTTAAGAATAATAGTTAATAAGATAAAATGAGTCTGATGGCTATAGGACAGGTTTGGTTTACCACACCGCTTGAGCCAGATCTTGTGGCAAAGGTTGATCCGGCATATAGGGTATAGTTTCTCCTGAAGGTTAAAAACAATCCCTTCTATCCATTTTAACTATCTTTCTCCATACATCCGCACTCAGATCTTTACACAACCTCTCAAGATGGCTGTTGTCCCCGCAGTAATAGCATTTGTAGACACAAGTCTTGCCTTTTTTACTTGGCAGCACCCTTGATGGCCCCTGATTTGGTGCATTAGATGTTGTTTTTGGTGGTTCCCAGACTTTTGCGGCTGGCTTTGCTCTAGCTTTCTGCCAGAAAAGACGCCTTTTGTTAAACATCTCCGTCAATTCAGCATTTTCCTTCCAATTTACCAGCCCTTTTACCCTTTTCACCTGTACATCCTTCTTCTTCAAACCCTTTGGGTCTTCCTCCATAAGTTCTGCTAATTCTGACTCTCCTACAACTGCAATGTGTATGTCCTTCATGTCTGGTAGTGGCTTACCCCTCCTTCCCCCAACCTACAAATTAATCCTCCATTGAAAAGCTTTCTGTGGAACCTTCCACAAAACTTAGAGCTAAGCCCCCGCATGAAAGTCCTCTTGAAAGAGCCAGTATGCTCTGCCAAAATTTTTTTGTGGACAAGTTACTTCAAAATGCAATCAAATGAGGAACAATACACACCAAACAATGTCTCAAGGAAACACCTCCTTCCCTTGCCATTTCAGTTGTGAGACACTCAAGATCAACTTTGCGGAACCTCTGCTCCCTTGACCCCCATTTTTTTACTATTTCCCCCTGCAACCTTTCCCAATGTTGTTCTCTGTAACCCTCCATATCCTCCTCATCCAGAATGAAGTTGGCTATTTTCTGGACCCAGTCAAGTTCATTTGTGCCTTCACTGTTTGCCGCATTCTCAAACTGTTCCAGAAATTGATGAACATCCTCTGGACAAAACCTAACTGTGGGGTAGTCCCTTGGCCTAATTTTTTCTCCGCTCCCTTGCTGCTCCTCCGGTGTCTCTGGTGCCTCATAAATTGATTTTTTCCCTGTGGCCACTCTTGGTTGCTTCCTTTCCAGACTGGCAGTCTGACAAGGAGCGCTTTGATATGGTGGCATGCTACCGGTTGCCTGTTAGTGAGTTGGAAGTGAGTCGGCCAAACCAGCCTCAAAATCTTCCATAATCATGGACATAAAATAAACAATAAGAACTAAAAAAAGGTATATCTCCGCAGATGTTACCAGGTAATATAACATAGAAAGGACTTTCCCGGCCCGACCCCCAATTTTTGGAAACAGATTTTGTGTTTGGTAAAATTCTCCGCAAAAATCTCACTCATAGTTCTGGAAATCCCACTAGCCCTTGAGTCAAACTCCTGTACCTCCGTAATTCCTAATTGAACTCCACTTCTACACCTGAGCTGGAAACAACTAAAGCTAACTCGCAATGAAATAATAGTAAACAAACAAGATGGACTCCCCAACAAGCTCCGCACTTGAACTATTTCCCTAAATATGAACTCCAAGAACTCTTGCTGGTAATTACACTCCAAAGTAACAGAAGAAAAGAACCTAGCTACAATTTTCCGTGAAATATTTTTTCCCCTTTTCCTATACTCTGATAATCCAATAATTTCCCCCCCCTTCTCCATTCATAGAAAAGCTTTCTTATATATACAACAAATAACAAAAGAATGAAAACCACAAATGAAAGACCCCTATTGTCCCCCTGCATTCTGCACTGACCCTCCTTAGCTACTGCAAAAAGGAACATAAACTTCTAATGAAAGACCCCTATTGTCTTCCTGCATTCAGCACTGACCCTCCTTAGCTGCTCCAAGAAGGAACGTAAACTGCTAATTAAAGACTCCTTTTCCCACTGCCTCTGTTCATTCCTCACTGGTCCTCCTTACTAATAGTCAGACCCTTACCCAATCCAATTATTTTCAGTAGATTCAATGATCCTGTTGCCAATTCCTCTTAGCAGTTGAGTCGCACCAATACATAAATAACAACAGATCCTTGTGGATCTTCCCTAGCAGATCACTCCCAATCCCGCATGTGGCATAAATACAAATCCCCAACAACCCGCATGCCACCTCCTCAAATTTAGCATTCATTGCCCCACAGCTCCGCAACCTCAGTGCATATCCCATAATTGGCCTAATCTGTACTACTTAGCTTCAATCACTTGCTTCCGCATTAGTAAACCCACAGCCGTGGAGGGAAAGTTATGTTTGACCATGCTCAATGTCCGCAAAAGGCATAAACTGTGGCCCAGTCTTGTCATTGTTCCCACAAAAAGCGCACGCTCCACCAATGCTGAGCCCTTAGATAATGCACTCCAGAATAGAAAGTCTGCCATTGCGCTCCTCTGATCCTATTGTGCTGTGGACTTCCAGCCACTGCTGAGCCACTCCAAGTCAAATTTCCAGTGCTTAGCCTACTTGCCTCCGTGTCTATTAACAACAACCAAACCATCCATTGTCAAGAAAAGTCAAAACCCCACCCCTGAAGAGTTGTGACAGGCCAAACAGAAGATCAAACCATTCCATTTCTTCAGCTCTGGAAAATTATATGTTCGAGATCAATTGGATCATGAGGATATGGTTTCAAACATCCAATTTATCCCTTTGAATGAACTCTCTGAGAAAGATAAGAAGGACATCAACTCAGTAATGACATTGCTTCACCAATCCAAAAAATTTCTCAACACTGATGGTCCCTCAAGATCTTGGGGTGGGAAAATGTGGGCAATTTGATGGAAAGAATTGATGGACCCTTCTGAACTATTTGGACAATATTTGAAGAAAGATGCTTTCAAATCCTCTCCTAAAGAGTATTACTTTTTGAAACTTAGGTCTGACAAGGTCTCTCCAATATTGGGCCAAATTTCTTGAAAATTAGCCAAGCTTGTGTTTGATTCCAACCATGAAGCTATGATGGACAACAACATCCCTTCCTTCTCCTCATTGGAATTTGGGTCTGGCCTTACTGCTTTTGACTGCTCACCTCACATCAACTTCACCACAGACTCCTTCTACAACTTGCCCCATATTGACCAAGGTGATGTCTGTGACTATTCCTTTTTACTTGTGGTCCCAACCGAAAATAAAATGGACAGATTATCAACAACAAGGATGAATATCAAGTATCCAATGGCCAATTTGCGTTCCCAGACTTGGGTTTTGGGATTTCATTTCAAAAAAAAGGTTATTGTGAAAATAGTTTGGGCAGCAAACAAGTACAAGCACTTTACTTTCCCTGTAGTGAATACTGCCACCCATACTAGGATGTTCATGTCCATGCAAATCAATAGAACAACTTAAAACACTAGCAAGAACTTGGCCATTGGCAAAATATATCTTAGGAAAAAAATATAAATAAAAATAAAAAATATTTTTTCATTTGTGGTTTTGAAAATACTCTCAATTGCATTCAAAAATAGTTTTTTTGTTTTTATTTTCAAAATTTTGATAAAAGTAAATATATTTACAAACCAAGCAATTGATTAATTTCTTTTATTTTATCCACAGTTCTACTGCTACCAATAGATATCATGGCTACCAATGTGGTTCCCAATCTGGGACACCTCTGGACCATTACGGAAAAAGTAAAATTTTTATGAACTTTTCTATAGCCTCCATTTAGATCCAAAAAAAAAAAAAAAAAAAAAACTTTTTGATCCGGAATGATTCCCATATCCAGTTCCCAAACTTCCAGCTCACACTCTCCTAGTCGTCTAGGATCATCTCTTGGGTGCCTAGCGCCCGGTCCTGTGTTCAAATCCCCCCTCTCTGACAGTACTCCTTCCTTTTTTGGGCCAAGGACAGGTTGCGAGCTTATTTGCTTGCTTCATCCAATGCTCATCATCACTGCACCCCCCATCGTTGCCATTTGGATTGTTCAAAGTTGATTGGTTCACCTCAACCAAGAATCAGCAACCAATCAAATCCAACTGATTGGTAAATGATCATCATTCCATCCATCCTTCATTCCTCCTCCGCCTTGGCTCATCATCAACCAATACTCCAACCAATCCATCATCAACGACCAATGCGCGAGTGATTGGTTGCACTTATCAATCAAATGGTCGCCCTTGATTGCCTCAATGTTGCAAGGACAATCAACCATTGACCAATCACTTGCGGCCGCTCTTCCTCATCTCGCCGCGACCTCAACGGCTCCTCAAGCCCCCCCCACCTTGATTTGACTTATTTCCGAGCATCTCAAGACTGATTGTCTTTGGAAAATCTCCAGTCCAATCCGCTTACCCATCCAATCCCTGCAAATCCACCAAATTTCTCACATCCTTTGATTGCAACCCCAATCAAGCTATCAACAAGGATGACCAATCCATTGAAGGTGATTGGTCACCCTTAATCAATCAACCAATCCCCCCAATTGCCTTTGGACCAATCCTCAATGGCAACCTTGTTACATTTCCACCTTGCACCGCCCAATCGCGCGGCTGAACCTCCTCTGGCCGCAAGCTTTGTCTTGCGCAGCCATCCTTGCCTGTTCTTCATTACCAGCCCCGGCCAACTCTGGCCCATGGCCAGCCTTTTTTTTTTTTGATGTTTGTTCATCCTCATTTCCTATTTATTTTTCTGTGTTCATTTTTTTTTATGAAACATCCTGGTTGTGTTCTGTTAATCATCACTTGTTTGTTTTTCTGGACCTGATCAATTATTTGAAAAAAAAAACTTGTTTTCCACTCTGTTTGTAGTATCTCTTGTAAATAGTCTACAGGGATCCATGGCCCATAAAAGGAGGGGCTCTACCCTGCCTCTTTCAAAATATCCATGGAGTGTGTGCATATTTCCCCCCCCCCCATTATCATTGAAATCTGATCCTCATCCTCATCCTTGGTATATCTATGATTCCACCCTGATCCATTGATCCTTAGTCTTTGCCCCTCTGTGGCCTGATCCTTATCACCAACCAATGGCCTTTCCGGTTGAAGAGAATTCTGTCTGTTTGAATTCTTGAGTGTGTTATACCACTCCTTGATCCCTTTCTCTGACCATAATGGTTTTTATCCCTCCTTGATCATCTTTCTGGAGCCAATCACGATTGATTGAAGAGGTCTTATTAAGCTTAAGACCTGGAGTGTTATACCTCCCTTATTTTTTTGCAGTTGCATTCTGCCAGCCTACTCTTGAGTTCCTTGAGAAGTTTTGAGGTTATTCTTGCTTCAAATCAGTTACTGTTTTGCTTTTAGAGCTTGTTAAACATAGTTCTTTTTCTTTTACAGCCACCCTCAGTTATCTGGTACCCTTCAAGCGCTTGATTGTGGAGATTTGGGCAGTTTCATTGAGAACCTGGAGGTTGGTTGGGTTTGAGTTGATCATCCCCAATGTTCTGCTGAGGACCAGAGTTATTAGCTTGTGGGCGTTGTTTACATGCAACAGCTTTGTTCTTTTATTTTTAAACAAACTTTAGCTTCTTTTGTCAAAGTTTTTCCCTCATAATCTTGGCTCAGATGGTGCTGTTCCATTGCTACCAAACTACTATCATCTTTACCCTTTACTACTGGATTCCTCATTTACCAGGTTCTGGACCTTTATCTTAGTTACATTTAAATATTTTTGTAACACTCAGGAGGGCAGCCTAAACAGCACCTTTCCCCTGCACAGAACTGCCACGGCCTAGCAATGTTTGGAGTCTTACATTTGGTCCCCCAGGCGGGTATTGAACCAGAAACCTTGGGATTTACAGTCCCAACTTGAAGAATCAACTCTGAAATCCAATCCAATCCTTTTCTTTTTTTTCTTTTTTCTGTAATCATCCAGATCTGGTCCATGGAGGCAACTTGTTCCAGAAGTAAGTCCTCCCAATTGTGCACCATCTGGGAAGGATTCTTGTTTTTTTTTGAAACTCTACCCTTGCCACGCTTGTGAGCCACCTTAGAACTCTGCTTTTTGGATCCCCTTAGAACTCTGTATTCAAAATGTAATCTGTTCCCTCCACCACTGTTCGGGCCAAGATGGTAAAGATCAAACCCCAGAACAAGAACCTAGGCTTCAATGGAACTAATGTGGAACAATTTTTGGACTCCTATGAAATGGCTGCTGAACTTGATGGTGCAAGTGAACATCATATGGCCTATCAGTTACAATTTTTTATCTCCTCTGATGAAGTTATGGAAGTGATTGAATCATTTGATGGATTCAAAACTCATAACTGGAGGCTCTTGAAGGAGGCTATGTTGGCTTATTGGGGGAAAATAGATGTGGCTAGGTTTACCTTACAGGACTTTGATGCTCTGGTTTCTCAATGGATCTCCAATGGTGGTTTCTCTTCAGCCTCTGATTATCAGTCTTTCAGAAAGTCTTGGGATCCTTTTCAGCTTTATCTTATCAGGAACAATCACATTGACACTGTGGACAAAATTGGAGTTTGATTTTTCCAATCTTTTTTGCCAGGAGTGCAGGAAAGGATTAGGGATGATTTGGTCAAGTCTGGATCCATGATCACTACTAGGGATAATCAATTTAAACTCCCTGTCTTTCTGGTCCTTAGGAATGTGGTGGACAAAGTCATGAAAGGTCAAACTGCTTTAACTTTTGAAAAGCCCAGGATCACTGAACCAGTCCATTCTCCTTCCTTCCAAGAATTCAACAAAATCATGAACAAGATGGAAGCAAATTGCAGACCTATATCAACCCTCAGGACAATAAGGATACTGCTACCATAGATGAGATTACTAAGCTACTTTAGGCCTTTGAGAATAAAATAGATCAGAAAATATCCTCTTGAGCTACCCCTAAACCTGCTAATTCTGTTCCTAAATCTGCCTTAGTCTGCTATTACTGTCATAGAGAAGGCCATAGTACAGGTAGATGTCCTGAACTCCAGAAGGACAAGGAGGATAAATTAGTAGAGCAGAAGGGAAATAATTTCTTTCTTCCTAATGTTGCTTTGATCCCTTTTGACTCATCTTGTGCAATCCGTCATGTGGTGGCTTCTTACCAACCACCAACTCCCAAGAAGGCATCTCTGGGCTCCTTGGATTTTTGATCATCCTGTGGCACTCTTCAACCTTGGTATCCTCCAGCTATCACTTCTTCTAGCTTCTCTGTTGCTTATCAGGCTGATCCTGCTAGATAACGCCATGAGGAACCCAAAACTCACAAGTCTCCTCCTGTTCCATCTTCAATCCTTCAAATACCTGTCAAAAGTTTATCTTTGCCTGAGCCTCCTTCCTCTGATGTGGAAGACATGGAAGTAGAAAAGGAACCACTCATGGAAAAGTTCCAGAACCACTCTGATCCTTCTCCTCCTCTTCAATCTGGTCAACCCTCTCAATTCTCTGATCCTCTTCCAGTACCTGCCTCACCTGATCTTCCTCCCTCCACCCAGCCCAAAGTTTGGTTTGAGAGGGGCATTTCCAAGTACTACCCTAATTCTGTGGAAGGAGTATTAAAGAAAATTTCTGGTCTCAAAATCCCTGATCTTTCTGTGGCTGAACTGCTGTCTATCTCTCCATCTGTGGCTGAAGGCATGAATAAATGTGTTTCTTGTTGACATGTGGAAATTGGTCCGGACAAATTGAAGGTCTCTTCTGGCACTTTGATGGAGTTCTCTGGTGGAATAGATCCCTCTTCAGATGCCAATCTCTATTCCTGCCCTCTTGGATTTCTTCCCTGCTATCTTGGTTAATTGGCTAAAACAGTTTCTCTTCTTGTAGATTTGGGTTCTCAGCTCAACTTAATCTCAGATGCTATGGACTGCAAACTCAAGCTTAGCCCAAGGGTCAGCTTTACTTCTGCGGTTTATGGTATAGGGAATCAGTCATGTGAACTGGTTGGTATTTCTGAGGATGTTCCTGTTCAAATTGGTCAAAATATTGTTGGAACTTGTCACTTCTGGATCACTTGTTTGGAAGGTCCTATGATCTTGGGCCAACCGTTCTTAATGGATTTTGGTGCTACCCTGATTTTTTCTAATCAAGTTGGGGAGAGAATCCTTCTCCCTGATGCTGATGGCAGAAAAATTGAAGTTCTGCTTTTTTCCTTGGATCCTGGTTGTTGGGAACAAGATTTTCCTGGTTGTTCTCCCAAAACAGTTCTAAAGGGAAAGCAGAAGGACAAATTTCATTCCTCTCAGCCTCATCTTTTATTGGATTAGTTGATCCTACTGATAGTTGTAGTTCCTCTCAGCCTCAGACTTCAACTTGTGGATAAACTTCAACCTCAGAGGCATATTTTTTGTTTTCCTCATCATCTCTTCCTCATCCAAATTAGATCAAAATTCAAAAACATAAAAAAAACTGAAAATTCCAAAAATATTTCTTCTCTCTCTGGGTCTGTTGTATCTTCTTTTCCTTTTCCCCTTCAGACTGATCAATTATCCTCTACTCTGGTTTTGAATCTCCGCAATGAGTCTAAACTAGATCCCAATCTTGATTCTTTTCTTGGTGGTTTTGGTATGAAGGATTATGAACTTAAGTGGAGGCAATGTGGGGTAGAAGTAAGTCCTCCCAATTGTGCACCATCAGGGGCCTCTACTACTTTCATTTTTGAAACTCTACCCTGTGCCACACATGTGAGCAATGTGTTAGCTTTGGGATCCTCTTTTATGGAAAAGGAACCTTTCAAGGACAAGGCAGAACATCAAACTTGGAAGATGTTGGAACTTGGCCTCAGTTTTTGTAGTCAGGTCTCACTGGTCAATGGTTGGAGGAGGAAAGGATTCCTCTCTTTTGCCACCAAGTATAAACCAGTTGCAAAAAAGGTTCAACCAGTCAACCAACTGATGCCTCTCAACCTCAACCCTCCTCTTATGCGCCCCCCTCTATCCCACAATCCTTACTGTGGTTTACCTCAATCTCTTACTGGTCCATTCATCACCTCTGGTTGTGTCACTGAAGAATGTCTGAAATTGGTCAACTTTGGTCCAGATGGATGGCTTCTTCCTGATGAGTTGAATTTGATCAAAAATGTCTTAGCCCTTAGGGAAAAATCTATTGCTTTCTGTGAAGAAGAGAGAGGTCTCTTGAAAGAATCCTATTGCCTCCCTTACATTATCCCTGTAGTAGAACATGATCCCTGGCAAAAGAAGAAGATCCCAATCCCTGATGCTAAAGTTGACAAATTCATCAAGTTGGTCCGCAAACAAGTCCAAACTGGTTTATATGAACAATCAACTTCTAGCTATTCCAGTCCTGTTTTCTGTGTTCTCAAGAGTAATGGTAAACTTACAATAGTTCATGATCTCCTGCCTCTAAATAAGGTTACTATTAAATACTCTGGTATTCCCCCTGCTACTGAAGAATTTGTCAAATCCTTCTCTGGGAGAGCTTTCTATGTTCAAGGTGACATTATGGGTGACTATGACGAACAATCCTTACATCCAATTTCTTGTCCTCTCACTACTTTTGATAATCCTCTGAGACGTTTCCAACTTACTTGATTACCTCAAGGTGCCACTAATTTGGTTGCAGTCTATCAGGCTCAGATGTTTTGGATCCTCCAGGATGAAATCCCTGATCATGCTGGTATCTTTATTGACAATGGCGGGATTGAAGGTCCATTTTCTGATTATAACAATGAGCTCTTACCCTGGCATTCAGGAATCCATTGATTTATCTGGGAATATGCAACCACTCTGGAAAGGATCCTGTTTTGAATTGATGAGTATGGTCTCACTTTCTCTGGATCCAAATTGGCTGCCTGTGTCCCTGCTTTGGAAATTGTTGGTCATGTGGTCTGCAAGGAAGGAAGAAGGATGGCTCCATCCAAAGTCAACAAAATTCTCTCTTGGCCTACTCCCATCAATCCAACTGAATTCAGAGGTTTTTTGGGTGTTGTGATCTATGTTTGGATCTTTATCCCCTCTCTATCCTAAATTTGCATTCCCTTTCATTGCTTAACCAGAAAGGATGCTAAATGCTTTTGGACCCAAGCTTGTGAACAATCATTTCAGATGCTCAAAACAATTTTTGGAGAATGCATTGTCTTGAAGAATATCACTTATGGACCTAGGGCTGGCAAGATCAAGCTGGCTGTGGACTCTAGTTATCAATCTGTTGGGGCTTTCCTTACTCAGGAAGATGAAAATGGTTTGTATTTCCTGCTCTGTATGAATCTCTTCTTTTTTCAGAGGTGGAATTCAGGTACTCCCAGCCATAACTGGAACGTTGTGGTGTGTCCCAAATGTTGAAGAAGCTCCAAACTGTTCTCTGGGGTCAAAACTTTGAGCTACAAGTTGATGCACAATCCATTATCAAAATTATCAATGCCCCCAGTCTTCCAAATGCCCCAATTACTTGTTGGGTGGCTTTCATCCTGTTTTTCTCTTTTGATATTGTTCATAGTCCTGGAAAATTTTTCACCATGCCTGAGGGTTTATCTTGACGCCCTCTTGGAGATGAAGAATTGGGTGTTGGAGTGGATTTTGACAAGGAGGAACCCTTAATTTTTCCTGTCTTCACCTTTTCCTCTCAAGATTATTCTGGCTTCCAACAATGCTTCTGGCTTAAATTAGAGTTGTATCTCTCCACTCTCCAAAGGCCTCCTGATCTCTCTGCTAAAGATTTTTGATCACTCAAAAGGAAGTCCTCCAATTTCTTTGTCCAAGGTACTAGGCTTATGAGAAGAGGCTACCCTTGTGCTCTTATTGTTGTCACCATCCCTTCTAAACAAGATTCAATCTTTGGAAGTCTCCATGAAGGCCTTGGTCATTATGGGGAAACCAAAACTTATCATCAAATATCCAAACAATTCTGGTGGCCATAATTGAAGAAATCAGTCTCTCAATGGTGCAAGAGTTGTGAAGTATGTCAGAAACGTTATCTTAGGCGCCCAGAAGAAATTTGTTATCCCACTGGAGAGTCCACTGTCTTTGGAAGGATTGCTATGGATGTGGTTCATATTAAGGCTGGTGGAGCTAAGTACCTCATAGTGGCTAGAGATGATTTTTTTTTATGGGTTGAAGCAAATTTCCTTAAGAACCTCAGTTCTGAATCAGTAGCAGCCTTCCTCTATGAGACTTGGACAATGCGTTATGGCTTGGCTAAATCTTATTCAACTGATGGTGGCTCTGAGTTTGGCAGCAAACTGGCTGAAATGATCCAATCACTTCCTGGTCAAAATAGGGTGACCACTCCTTATTATTTTGAAGGTCAAGGAATGGTGGAAAGAGGCCATGCTCCTTTGAAGGCTGCCCTTGTCAAGCTGGGTGGTGAAAGTGGAAATAATTGTTGCAAATTTCTTCCTCTGGTCCTCTTCTCCAATCAAATTTCAACTAAACAAACTACTGGCTACCCACCTTGTGAAATTATCTTTGGACAAGAGGCTGTCCTTCCTCTTAATCTGTAAATTGAATCTTTCTTAGGTATTTCTTTGGAAAAGGTTTCTTCCACCACTGATCTATTAGTTGCCAGATCCAGGCAACTGGAGCAAAGTGAAGATGTTCATGAGAGAGCCCATCAGAAGATGATGGAGTCAAGAGAAAAATCAGTCCAGTATTGGGAGGATTAGCACTCCAATTAAATCAGGGATCCCTTGAATCCTGGGGATCTAGTCTTAGCTTATAATAAATCCTTGGAAAATCAGTGGGGAAAGCTTTTTTCTAACCGCTGGAATGGTCCTTATTGAGTGGTCCGTCAAGTCAGAGGTGGATCATATTTTTTGGAGGAGTTGGATGGTACTCAGATGGTCAGAAGGTTCTCTGCTGATCAATTCAAGAAATTTGATTCCGTGGAGGCAACTTGTTCCAGAAGTAAGTCCTCCCAATTGTGCACCACCAGGGGTCATCTGCTGCATTTTGTTGTGAAACTCTACTGTATGCCACATATGTGAGCACCTGGTATGCCTTCTTCATTCTTTTATCTCAGCCACTTTGAGGACCTTTTCTTTGGATGGATCAAGCTCCCTTTTCAATCACCCTCAAGATCAAACGGGCTTTTTTCTGTTTCAATTCCTCAGTTTCTCATTTTATATATGTCATCAAAGATACTCAGATGCAGACTAGGGACAGTCTGTAAGTTGGAAAGAGATGTGGTGCCCAATCTTGGACACCTCTTGACTGGTATGGAAAAAGTATAATTTTTATGAAATTTTCTATAGCCTCCATTTAGATCCACAAAAAAAAACAAAAAACAAAAAACAAAAACAAAAACAAAAAAAACTTTTTGATCCGGAATGATTCCCATATTCAGTTCCCAAACTTCCAGTTCCCACTCTCCTAGTTGTCTAGCATCATCTCTTGGGTGCCTAGCACCCGGTCCTGTGTTCAAATCCCCCCTCTCTGAAAGTACTCCTTCCTTTTTTGGGCCAAGGACCGGTTGCAATCAAATTTGCTTGCTTCATCAAATGCTCATCATCACCGCACCCCCCATCATTGCCATTTGGATTTACCAAAGTTGATCGGTTCACCTCAACAAAGGATGGGCAACCAATTAAATCCAACTGATTGGTTGATGATCATCAGTACATCCATCCTTCATCCCTCCTCCGCCTCTGCTCATCATCAACCAATACTCCAACCAATCCATCATCAACAACCAATCCGCAATTGATTGGTCGCACTTATCAATCAACTGACCACCCTTGATTTCCTCAATGTTGCAAGGACAATTGACCGTTGACCAATCACTTGGGGCCGCTCTTCCTCATCTCACAGCAACCTCAACGGCTCCTCAAGCCCCCCCCACCTTGATTTGACTGATTGCCAAGCATCTCAAGACTGATTGTCTTTGGACAATCTCCAGTCCAATCCGCTCACCCATCCAATCCCCACCAATCCACAAACTTGCTCCCATCCTTTGATTGCAAACCCAATCAATCTATCAACAAGGATGACTAATCCATCAAAGGTGATTGGTCACCCTTAATCAATCAACCAATCCCCCCAATTGCCTTTGGACCAATCCTCAATGGAAACCTTGTTGCATTTCCACCTTGCACTGCCCAATTGCCCGGCTGAATCTCCTCCGGCCCCAAGCTTTGTCTTGCGCAGCCATCCTTGCCTGTCCTTCATCACCAGCCGCGGCCAACTCTGGCCTCTGGCCAGCCTCTTTTTTTTGTTGTTGTTTGTTCATCCTCATTTCCTATTTATTTTTCTGTGTTCATTTTTTTTATGACACATCCTGGTTGTGTTCTGTTCATCATCACTTGTTTTTTTTTTCTGGACCTGATCAATTATTTGAAAAAAAAAACTTGTTTTCCACTCTATTTTTAGTATCTCTTGTAAATAGTCTACAGGGACCCATGGCCCATAAAAGGAGGGGCTCTACCCTGCCTCTTTCAAAATATCCATGGAGTGTGTGCATATGTCCCCCCCATTATCATTGAAATCTGATCCTCATCCTCATCCTGGGTATATCTATGATTGCTCCCTGATCCATTGATCCTTAGTCTTTACCCCTCTGTGGCCTGATCCTTATCACCAACCAATGGCCTTGCCAGTTGAAGAGAATTCTGTCTGTTTGAATTCTTGAGTGTGTTATACCACTCCTTGATCCCTTTCTCTGATCATACTGGTCTTGATCCCTCCTTGATCATCTTTCTGGAGCCAATCACAATTTATTGAAGAGGTCTTATTAAGCTTAAGACCTGGATTTTTATACCTCCCTTATTTTTTTGGATTTGCATTCTGCCAGCCTACTCTGGAGTTCCTTGAGAAGTGTTGAGGTTATCCTTGCTTCAAATCAGTTACTGTTTTGCTTTTAGAGCTTCTTAAACATATTTCTTTGTCTTTTACAGCCACCCTCAGTTATCTGGTACCCTGCAAGTGCTTGATTTCAGAGAGTTGGGCAGGTTCATTGAGAACCTGGAGGTTGGTTGGGTTTGAGTTGATCATCCCCAATCTTCTGCTGACAAACAGATTTATTGGCTTGTGGGCATTTTTTACATGCAACAGCTTTGTTCTTTGAACTTTGAACAAACTTAAGCTTCTTTTTTCCAAGTTTTTCCCTCATAATCTTGGCTCAGATAGTTCTGTTCCATTGCTACCAAACTACTATCATCTTTACCCTTTACTACTTGATTCCTCATTTACCAGGTTCTGGACCTTGATCTTGGTTACATTTAAATGTTTTTGTAACACTCTGGAGGGCAGCCTAAACAGAACCTTTCCCCTCCACAGAACTGCCACGGCCTAGCACCGTTTGGAGTCTTACACCAATAACCTATCTTTTTTTTCTGGGGCTAGCCTTTCCCTCTCCTTTTTGAGTTGCTCTTGCTCTTGATCCTTCTCCTTTTCCTCTTTTTGAAACTCCAGCTTGTCCTCTTTGATTTGCCACTCAGCATCAAACTTGTTTTGATGAGCCAAACTCTCATCTTTCAGCTTTTGAAAATCAATATCCAATTGACAATCCCACTTCTCCTTTTCAAATTGAATTTTTTTGGATTCTATTTGTTATTTCACTGTTTTTTGGAGGGTAATAGGAATTAGCTTGATTTTGAAAGCAAGTACAATAAATCAATGAACTTACTTGAATCTTGCTTCTCCATGATAGCCTAAAAGCCAAAGAAATTTGAAGTGTTTCTCCGCTTTTGAAGGCTGATTGGGTTGAGTTTGATGGAATTTGAGGCCTTTTTCTTTCCCTTTGCAAAGGAGGTTTGTTTGGGAACTTTATTTATCTCATTATGAGGGGATGTTGGAGGCCCCATTGGCTTGATTATTTGGCCATTCAGGAACAGATAAGCCTGTATTTTTACAATCTAAATCAGTCAGGATTAACCAGACAGAAGAGAAAATATATTGGTTCCTTACTTGAGCAGATGATTGCAATGGTGGTGATACATTAATAACTTGCTTCTTGTTGGCCAAGTTTTTATGTTCTTTCACCCCAGGAAGAGAGCAATCAAAAGAAGGAAGTGAGGGTTTCAAGGAAGTGTTTGAATTGTTGACCAATGCTGATTTAGATGTGATTGGACCTGATTATGTTGGAATATCCTCCTCCACATCAGATTTGGGCCACTCATAGGTTTCATTTGGATCATCATTGCTAGGTTGAGAATCCACAGCCAGGTCCTCAGCATCAACTTAATCTGATTGCTGCGCATCAAAAGCGGCTAAAGGGGTCATATTGGCCTTCTTTCCAAATTTTTCATCCATTTGAACATAAAAAGGACAAATGGAGTCCAACTTATCAACCAGCAAGTTTATTTCCTTTGATTTATTGGAGTCAGTGATACCAAATCTGGTGTACATTGACATTGAGTTGACTTTTTTGTACTTGGTTTGATAGTTGTAGAATTGCTCCTGCATCTTTTTGGATGAAAGATCCAGCCTACCTTTGGTTTTATTCTTGAGTTCATTGGCCATCAGGAGATAACCATTAACTTTAGAGGATGGAGGTTGGCCAACTTCTGTTTCATTGTTGGATCCAAAGCAAGGATTTTAGTTTGATGGAATTTTGATCCAGTTTACCAAGATGATGTGATCAGCTCTCCTGAGCTGACTTGAGCCTTTGGAATTGGATGGGGGAGGATTTTTGGATGTTGAGTTCCTGGGGGATGTTTGCTTGATTTGGGTGGACTTGCTGGGGGAGTGTTGCTGAGGAGCCATTTAAAAATATTAAGTGGGATGAAGTCATGGAGCAATAAAGTTATGACAGTTAGGATGTGATGAAAGTGGGGATGAAGTGATGAAGCAAGGAAGAAATGAGAGGATGGATGTGATGAAAGACACAAAGTGATGACATTGATAAAGCAAGGTGAGAGTGATGAAGTGATGAAGCGCAATGAAGAAATGAGAGTGATCAAGTGGTGAGGATAACAATGAAGCAATGAGAGTGATCAAGTGATGAAGATAGCAATGAAGCAATGAGAGTGATGAAGTGATAATGATAGCAATGAAGCAATGAGAGTGCTGAAGTGATGAGGATAGAAATGAAGCAATGAGATTGATGAAGTGATCAGGATAGCAATGAAGCAATGAGAGTGATGAAGTGATCAGGCTAGTGTTGAGTTGAGGATTTGATTTCTTATGACTAAAAACCAGCAGACTTTAAGTAGAAGTTAGAGGCAAGAAGGCTTAGGTCAAAGATAATAGAAAAAGAAGATAAGAGTAAAAGAAACACCAACAGGTTGGACTATTTTAAAATGAGAAGAAGAGATGAGCATGGAAAGAGTAGATGAAGCACGTGGAGACAGGACAAAGGCTATAATCCACCAAGCTGTTTTGTCAGAGTTTGCCAAGCTTATGAATCTTCAAGAAGTAAACTCTTACCAGGCAGACAACTTGGAAGAGATATTCAGATTGAGACGACTTTATTGAGTGATTGAGATAGAGTAGAGATCATGAACTGGATAGTTTGACGGTTGTACAAAGGTTGAGTTGATTTGGCATAGATGAGCTTGACAAGGCGTAAGTGAACAGGAATAGCAAAAATAGATAAAGAATTGAAATAACTAAAGAAAGAAAGAAAGAAGCATCAAGAAGAAAAAAGAAATAAGTATCACGAGACTCCTAACAAAGCAGAGTCTCCTCCCAATGAGGAGAGAACTAAGTACCGGTTGTAATCTGCCCCGGTCACCCCGAATCAGAGAGTGTCTCCGGGGCTTATTATCTCTCATAGTAGAGTATGCACACTCATTGTTGAAGTGTGCGCGCACTTAGACTTGGGATAGAAACTAGAAACAGCTTTGTGAATCTTGGCATTCTTAACACTCCCCGTGACTGACATGGTAAGAGTGTTCAAGATACCTGGAACTAAGAAAAAACTTTTTGTTGAAGAATTCTTAAGGAATCTAAAGAGGAGGCTTTTGTGAGGGAATCCGCTACCATGGAGTGACTAGGAATCAGCATGAGATTGAAGTCTTGATCTGCAAAATCTTCGCGTAATCCCTTAGTTTTTATATCTATGTGTCGTGACTTGGAATGGGAGCCGAATTTCTTGATCTTATCGTCAAGACCTTTATTATCAATGTACAGCGTAGGTTTTGATTCCGGAGTATGAGAGATTTCCGCGACAAGGTGCTTGATCCATTTTATTTCTAAATAACAATCGAGTAGGGCATTCAGTTCAGACTCAGTAGAGGAATAAGTAATGTTTCGCTGCCTAAAGGAGTTCCAGACAACTGGACTTCCATGATGAAAGATTATGAACCCAGTTTGAGACTTGCGGAAGACAGGATTGTCGCCCCAAGTCGCATTGCTAAAGCATGATAGTGCGTCTTGATTGGAATTGTATTTGATTGTGAGTTTGAGATCTTGAGTCGTCTTGAGATATTTCCACACTTTTTGCACTTCTCTCCAGTGACTCATACTGGGCTTAACATTGAATCTGGCCAGACTCGAAACTGAGAAGGAAATGTCTGGTCGCGTATATTGAGATAGATGGTTAAGTAGTCCAATAGCCAACCGATAGTTGATGTTCAACTGGCAGAATTGGGCATGATCATCATCTGAGGCAGGCTCGAGATGGAGATTTTGAGTTAGAGGGGACTGTACTTCCTTGCACAATGACAGACCAAGCTCTTCAAGTCCGTGAGTGATATGATTTGGTTGACTAAGGAGGATTCTGTCACCCTCAACCTCCATGAGCATTCCGAGTATAGTGTTTGGAGGATGACAGGAAGAATTTTTGAATTGATCCAGAAAAGCACATTCAAAGGTGCTGGAGTTACCTACATGTATCAGATCATCAACGTGAAAATAGATAATCTCTCGAGTCTTGCTGTTGGTATAAAGACATGGATCGCTGGTTGATTCCCAATACCCTTGAGATTTGATCCAGGCGGTTAAGGTTTCATACCAATTCTTGGGGGATTGTTTTGAACCATATAGTGATTTCTTCAATTTCAGATATGGAGATTTGCAATTAGATCCTTCCGGAGTTTTTATGATGACAGTTTCGTCAAGGGGAGCATGTAGAAATGCACCCTTAACATCGAATTGGGTAAATTTCATTTTTTCTTTCAGCCCATGTAGAAGTGCCAGACGAAGAGAGCCAATCTTCCCAGTCGGTGCCCAGGTTTTGTTATAGTTGACTCCAAGAACTTGGTCAAAACCTTGAACACAGAGCCGGGCTTTGTATTTGCCTGGTTCCCCATGGCAGTTCTGTTTAACCTTGAATACCCACGTAGTGTTTAAGATGTTATCTGGTGTTCCGTAATATTCTTCCCACACTTCTTGTAGTTCTATAGATTCTAATTTGTCTTCTGAAGCCTTTTTCCATTTCGGCCACTTGGAACAATTACGGGCAGCCTTATAGGAGGGTGGCTCATAGTAGTGGTGGAAGCCGTATCTCTGAGGCTTTCTGATCTCTTGTTGCGGTCTTTGGGATATGGGTGGACCAACGGGTTCTGGGGGCACCGGTTGAGTTGGAGGTGGAGAATCTAAACATTCAGCTTCCTCTTGCTCTGTTTCCGATTCCGATTTTGTGAGATTGTTATGTGGTTCCCAAAAATTATATTGCTTGTTGGCAGAGGAAAAATTGAGATCGTTACGTGAGTTTTGGGAATTGTATTCTCTATTTGTGGTGGAGAGGTCTGACTCTTCTGGTTCTGGATTTTCTTGAGCAAATATGTTGAGACCAGGTGATTCAAGAAGAGGAAATTTCAAAAGATGGTTCTTGAGGAACTGAACATGTTTGGTTTCACAAACAGCACCAGATGAATTTAAGATAAGATAAGAATGAAAAATGGTATTGAACCCAACTAGTATTCCTTCTAGCCCTTTTTCGTCGAACTTTCTTCCTTTTTTCAGACAATTTCCAAGGTAGATTACGGGTGATCCTAAAGGTTTCAAGTAGTTAGCTTGGAGTTCCTTTTTGAACATGAGTTCCCAAGGGGATCTGTTATTACCTTCCCTAGGGATATGATTCAACATGAAGCAGCAGCTTTGAATTATGATATGCCAGTAGTACTTTGGTATTCTAGATGATGAGAAGGTGGCACGGGCTGACTCAATAATAGTTCGATTAGCCTGTTCCTCTTGGCCGTTATGTTGAGAATGGTATGGCTTGGAGGTGAGTAATTTGATGTGTTTTGACTTTGCAAAATCCCTCAATGTTCTGTTCGTAAATTCCGTCCCTTTGTTGTAGAAAATTTTGCTCGGATAATAATTCAGTCTTTTATATTTGGTCTCTAGGAGATTAATAATCACGTTTGGGGTTTCCTCCTTGGATGATAGTGGAAAAGCAGAAAGATAGCCAGTGAAGTTATTGACCAGAGTCAAGACGTAGCGGTGGCCTTCCTTTGATTGAGGAGTGATCGGTCCCACTAGATCCAAATGGATCCTTTTGAGAGGTTTTGAAGCGGGTGTTGATGTAGATGAGAAAGGTGATTTATTTATTTTGCTTTTAAAACAACTGTTGCACTGAAACTTATCCAATTCTTCCTTGGAGAAGCAATATTTTAGAATGGGCTTGAGTTTTGAGATTGAAGCATGTCCGTACATCTTGTGGAGATCAAGTAGTGAATGTATTCCGGTGGAGGTGTTAAGATTAACCAAAAGATTCTTGCCAGCAATTTGAGGTTTCTCTATGACAAACAAGTTGTCTTGAATCAGACCTTTCAAAACAGTTTTGCAGTCTCGAGTGATAAAGAATCGATCTTGCTCCTGATGAAGACTACATCCCTTTTTAGCTAGAAGCCCTGGGCTGATCAAGTTGACAACAATGTTGGGTACATACATGCAATCTTCGAGAGTTATAACAGATTCGTTCCATACAAGCCTAACCGTGCCTGTTCCTCGGATTTGAAGATTGGCTTCAAGCTTTCCTGTCTTAATTTCTTTGGGCTCATCCTGGAGATTGATTGACAAGAAGTATTTTAAATCATTAAATATATGGATGTTTGCACCAGAATCCAAGAGAAGATGAGGAGTGTTGTCCGCGTTAATCCAGAGAGTGAGCAAGGCGTGGTAATTAATGGTGGGTCCTTTCTGGACTCTGTTCTTCGATTCGTTTTGCTGCTCTACCCACCAAGCTGGCGCAATATGAGGATGGAGATGAAAACACAATGATTCGGCATGAGGAGCGTTTGGGTCATGGTAGCCTTCCTTACACCAAATTCAAACCTTCTTATTGTTTCTTTCAGTCTTGCTCTTCGTTGTCAGTAGAGTGACATCTGGAGTGTTTTTTCCTACTTTCAATTGTGCCTTTCGTTCCTTGTTATATTGTGTTAGATGATTGAATACTACATCGACAGTTATTGATTTCTCTACGTGCATTATTTGTTGTTTAAGATTTTCTAATATGGGTGGAAACTTGAATAGGACTAAGTAAGCTAAGATATCTTTTGGTAACTCAATACCAAAGTCTGCCATGCGCGTGAGAGTTTTTCGAATATTGGTTATAAATCCCTCTATTGCTTGTTCGTTAAAGGGAGCATGGAGAAATTGGTTAAAGATTTGAGCCCGTTCGCGGTTTCTGATGAAGCAAATCGTCGAGTGATCTCCTCCCAGAGAAGTTTGGATGAAGAGATATTCATCGCATTAACCACATTTGCATGAGTGGTACTATTGATTTTATACAGAATAATCGCTCGTATTTCCCGGTCTTGTTTAATTGATGATTGGGCTGAGCTTCCAGTTATAGCGCCTTTGATGTCTTTGAGATCAAATAGAATCATCATCTTATCTCTCCAAATGGAGTATTTGTCTTCATTGAGAGGAGGGATAGCATCAACAGAAGCTTTGAGTGCAACTTGATAGAAATAGTCGTTGACCCCAGCTGGTTTGTTAATTTTTGAGTAGGTAGAGTCGTCCTTTCGGCTTTTAACCGTGTTGAGTTGAGGATTTTATTTCTTATGACTAAAAACCAGCAGACTTTAAGTAGAAGTTAGAGACAAGAAGGCTTAGGTCAAATATAATAGAAAAAGAAGATAAGAGTAAAAGAAACACCAACAGGTTGGACTATGTTAAAATGAGAAGAAGAGATGAGCACGGAAAGAGTAGATGAAGCACGTGGAGACAGGAAGAAGGCTATAATCCACCAAGCTGTTTTGTCAGAGTTTGCCAAGCTTATGAATCTTCGAGAAGTAAACTCTTACCAGGCAGACAACTTGGAAGAGATATTCAGATTGAGATGACTTTATCAAGTGATTGAGATAGAGTAGAGATCATGAACTGGATAGTTCAAAGGTTGTACGAAGGTTGAGTTGATTTGGCGTAGATGAGCTTGACAAGGCGTAAGTGAACAGGAATAGCAAAAATAGATAAAGAATCGAAATAACTAAAGAAAGAAAGAAAGAAGCATTGAGAAGAAAAAAGAAAGAAGTATCACAAGACTCCTAACAAAGCAGAGTCTCCTCCCGATAAGGAGAGAACTAAGTACCGGTTGTAATCTGCCCCGGTCACCCCAAATCAGAGAGTGTCTCCGGGGCTTATTATCTCTCATAGTAGAGTATGCACACTCATTGTTGAAGTGTGCGCGCACTTAGACTTGTGATAGAAACTAGAAACAGCTTTGTGAATCTTGGCATTCTTAACAGCTAGCAATAAGGCAATGAGAGTGATGAAGTGATGAGGATATCAATGAAGCAATGAGAGTGCTTAAGTGTTCCAATAAGGTTGGAGGATGAAACCAGGGGTGATGATGTGGAATGATGCGTGGTTGAGCTTTTGAAGGCCTTTATATAATTTATTTGAAAAAGACCCATTTATTTTCAGATAAATTTGACATGTCTGATGCAAAATAAGTGGGTTTATTTGGTTTCTAATGGCGGGTTTGAAATGGCGGATTTGGGGTGAAACCTGCCATTAAAAAATGGCGGGTTCGCTTAACTTTGATACTCCCTATTGGTTGCAATTTAAATGAAGCCATTACTCTTTTAAAAGATGATTTTTCAGCATGAGTATCCATTCATGATTGCTAAGCAGGAAGGATTCAGGATGTTTTGAAAGAAAGTGAAACCATTCTTTTAAAAAATTAGTTTTGATATTGTTGATGTGATGTGATTGAGTTGTTTGAATGCCTCAAGGACTCAATCTATACCATTTTTGAAAGATTTAAAAAAATTTCACTTGCAACTGATTTATGGACATCTCCTCAAAATTATGAATACATAGTTGTTATAAGTTTTGCATAATAACTCGCAACCCAAAAAGAAAATTTTATCATTCAAACAAATCCTAGCTCCACATACAGGAATAGAAGTTATTGAAAAACTATCCCATACCCTTCATGCTTGGAACTTGATGGAGAATTTTCATTTATTACTACTGACAATGTCATCTCTAACAATAGTGAAATAAACTAACTAAACAATTTAATATCTGAACATCCAAAGAATGCATTAGAGTTGAGTGGAAATTTCCTTAATGTTTCATTGGCAGCTCATATCCTCAAACTTATTTTCAAATATTTCTTGAATGTTTCTTTTGATGGTATCAACAAACTCAGATCCAGAATTCATTTTTTAAGGGTTTTCTAATCAAGAAAGTGAAATTTTGAACTTTTGATATATATTTTTGGTATCTCACAAAAAAAAATGAAAGAACCTACAATTTATGTTCCAATACAATGGAACACGGCTTATGAAATTATTTCTTCTGCATTTCCATAAAAATCACAATTCCAGCATCATCAGTTTAAACTCACAGTTTTTAGAATTTCCCTCTGAGGCTGAATTGATTTAACTTGCAGTAATGAAGGATTTCTTTCAAATTTTTCAAAAAGGAACAAATTAACTTGTGGTTACCAAATATACTACTTCCAAGCTATTCTTCCTTACTCTGAAGGACATTGAATGTCATCTGGAAGTTTCATCTCAAGAATTTGGAAATGATCATACTGCCTCAATAGCTCAGCCAATTGATGATTGATACATTTGACAAGTACTGGTCCAATATGAATGAATTTCTAGCTCTTGCAATTGTTTTTGATTCATGCTAAAAGCTCAAAAATATTGAAAACACTATTTCAAGGACTGTGAATATTGAATTAGTTCATAATTACGCATGACCTCAAAAATAATACATCTATTTCTTGAAATTTCTTCTTTCAAATAATCAATGGATAAACAAAATTTTACTTCTAGTGAATTTGTGGAAAAATCCTGCAGAAATTTTGAATCAGGTGTTTTCAAACTTTTTTAAAAGAAAACACACAATATCAATCAAGCAACCCTTTGGATGAATTATATTTATACCGTCAATAAACTTTGATTGAGATACTGGAAAGTAATTCTGAATTTAGCTTTCTCAACTTGTGGAAAGGAAATTCATTTTGATTCCAAAATTAGTTTGTTTATCAAAGACAATTTTGATGGTTCCAATGACCTCTATTGCATTCAAATCAGTAAGCCTGATTGCCTACTTTTATTAAATTTTGAATTATAATTAATTCATTTTCATTTTTATTCTTGTAGGCCTTCTCTACCAGTGGTAATGTTTTAGATGAATTCAAAAGAAGACTGGCTCCAGATTCCCTTGAATCCCTGATTGATATTCAAGATTAGATGGAAATTTGAATATTATTTCTTTAGCTTTTCTATCTATAAATCAAAATCTCAGATTCCTGATGACAGGAACATTTCAGTCCTTTAGCTACAGCAAGTGATGCAGTGGTCGAATAATAATAGAAGCCCTTATTTTTAGTCAAGATTGGATGAAAATTTGAATATTATTTCTTTAGCTTTTCTTTATATCAATAAAAATTTCAGCTTCCTCATGACAGGAAACTTAAATTTCATGAGCTACAGAAAGTGATGCAGTGTTGGAATAAAAAAATTCCCAAGAATAAACATAGTGGGAGCTTCAAAAAAATAAGGGTAGCAGGAGCAAGTGCCAGATTTATATGGTTTTTTTAAAAGGGTTTAAATAGAATATATATTAATGTTAAAGAGGAGAGACAGTCTATGCAAAATGGGGGAAATTAAAAACTTCTCATCAGGGGGATTAACTTTGAATCTGTATTCTGGGACAATGGGTTCCTTATGACCTAATAAAAAGGGGTAGCACCAAAGGGATTGGTGTTTATGGCTGGGCTAGACAGCACACAATCCTAGGCAAGAAGGAAATAAATTAATTCACTGAGTAATTTCTCACAAGTTACCTGCAACAACTCACAGTTTATGGGTCTCAGATGAAAGGTGGGGAGATTGATGATTTTGATTGAATTTAAATTATAATGGTTGTGAATTAATAAGAATAATTTGGATTGAGGCCATATATAACTTGATTATCTGTTATAAGCACCTCAACATGGATGGCAATCATGAGGTCAAAGGTGAAAATGAGCTGGGGCAGTGAGATGAGGATGTGGAAGGATAATTTTCATGAATGAAGAAAAGAAACATCAATAACAGGAAGACATCATCATGAGAATAAAGAAAAGGACAGAAAGAGAAGAGAAAGAAAACAGGGGACATACCTGGGTCAGTGAGATGAGGATGTGGAGGGATGAGTAAAAGGAATCCTTCCAAGCTCCCAGACTGCCCCAGGTATACTACAACATTTGTGACATGTGAACAACAGGTGTGTAGCATACAAGAGAAAGAGGCTTGACCCGCTGAGGGAGGAGAAAGGGGTCTAGCCCAACACCCCCTCTTGCTGCACACTTGGAGTGAGTGGGCAAATTACATGGAAAAGACAAGACTAAATGATAAAAAATAAATGGAGAGGTAGAAGAAAAGGTGAGTATAGGATCAGGTGACAATGCCAAACAGTTGGAGGTGTTTTTCAAAAAGGACCTTTCTCAGAGGTTTTGTAAGCATATCCACTAGCATGTCCTTGGTTGAGACATGGATCAGGTTTACCAAGCTTTCTTGACCACAATCATGGATGAAATGGTATTGCGCTGTGGAAACCAAAGGGTGCAATACCCCTTAAGTTGTCCTCGAGTTCCGGAAGTTATTAATTGAAGCGTCTGTAAGGAGATTGGATGCAGCCAGTCAAGATAGAGAGAGAGAGGGAGAGAGAGAGTGATAGAGTGATAATAAGATGAATTCCTTCCTTTCCAATCCAATCCAATCTGATGTGATCCAGTGATAATCCAATGTCATGATAATGATGTTACAACCCGGAGTTGAGAGTGAAGTATTTAAGTCCTCCCTCTCAACCCTAACCTAAGTACAACCGCAAGTAAGCAAGAATGATGGAATACAACCCCTAAGCCACAGAACCCTAGCCCAACCCTATCCCCCTTTCCCCCATCCCGTAACCCATGCTCCACCTCCCCTGCCCCATGCCCCACCGTGTTGCCCGCTGGTTTGTCCTTCTCATGATGTTTCCGCCCGACAACCCGTTCCAGGTATCCGGGGCGTACCTGCGTGATCCAATCCGCGCGTCTTGCAATGCGCAATGTGCTTGATCCGCGCCAGCCGTCCAATCCACGCAAGCCATCCAATCCGCGCAAGCCTTCCGATCCGCGCAATCCATCCAATCTGCGCAAGCCTTCCAATCTGCGCAAGCTTTCCAATCCGCGCAAGCTTTCCAATCTGCGCAAGCCTTCCGATCCACGCAATCCGCAGCGCGCAGCCTTTCCCAACATGCGTCCATGAAAGAACACCACATCCCCCCCCCAACTTGAGTTCTGTCCCCAGAGATCTGCCACCATCTCACCTACCACGCTCATCCTCCGAGTTGCCTTCCCACCCACCTGCCCTCTATCCTTTGCGTCACCTTCCCACCCGCCTGCCTTCTATGCCGGCAACCTTCTGCTCCACCAGAGAAAGGATCCGCATGCCTTCATCCAACCCCACACGGGTTCTGAAACCCCGCGCAAGATCCGCGCCTTGGAGAGCAAAGATCTGTGTGAGCAAGAGAAATCGGCAAAGGTGAGAAATCCGCGCCAGTGAGAGTCTGAAAGTGAGAAATCCGCGCCAGTGAGAGTATCTGCAAGAGTACATGGGGAGACCTCAACGCTCCAGCGCGCGTACGCGATCCTCAAGAGAGACAGGAAGAGAAAAAAAGGAAAAGGAAGAATGAATAGATAAAGAGAAAAAAAGTTTTTTTTTCTTTTTAGAGCCTGCGTCCTGCGCCCCAACTCCGACCTTCCACCCCGCGCTAGCTTCCCCCCCCCCCCCTTAACTTTGCTGCTGTCCTCAGCCAACCGCGCCCCCCTATGCTCATCACCAGATCCGTGGCGTGTTGCCTCAACCAATCCCGCACGGGTTCCGAGCGCAAATTGTTGTCCCAAACCGCCTAGTTGCACCTTCCGCCGCCAAGACCCCCCTGCATCCTTTGAGATTCAAGCCCATCCGCGCGATAAACCCAAACAAAAGAAAACACCCCCAGAAGTCCTTACCACAACCCGCCGTGGAGGAGGAAAGAGGCTTCAAAACCCTTTCAATCCCAGCCCTCTCCTCCCCCACCCTGTCCACACAACATTCCTTGCCCTTTGCACTTCCTGTGGCCTTGTTCTCCCCTCCAGAGAGTTCTGACCGCTCCCCGCCCGCCAGACCAAGCGTGACTGCTTGATCCTTCCGCTCCGCCCCACCGTCCGTCCATTCCGCGCCCGTCCTTTCCTTTGCTGCCACATCCTTCTGCCCCATCCTCATTCTCCCCACTGTCAAAGGGGTCCGGCTCTGGTTGCCATCCTTTGGCGCGTGGTCCATCTCTTCCGCCGCGGCCCCCACCCTTTCCAAATGCGCGCTCCCTGCCCTCAAAGAGGTCCGGCTCGGGTTGTGATCCTCCGATGCGTGGTCCGTCTCTTCCGCCGCCGCGTCTACCTTCTTTGCGAGATCCGTCTGCCGCTTTCCAGTTCCCAAACCGCATGGAGAATCCATTTCCCGTTCTGTTGTCCTTGCCCGCTTCCTGTCAGTAGGCCGCACTGGTTCTGTCAAGCCCCGCTTCCCCAACACGTACTTAGCCCCCACTGGGGAAACCAATTCTGCATTTGAATCTTCTGTCCGGTCCCTCTGTCCCGTCCGCCAACGGTTGTTGTCCTCCCCATTTGCGCACACGCGGAGCGCAGACGCGCTGGGAGACTGAATACTCTCCAGATAGGCCTCAAGGCCCCTTGCCACCTCCGCGAGTTTGCTAGCCCAAGAGATTGTTGCCGGTGGTGAAGCCGGAACATACTCTGCCCTGTAGTACTCCAGTTCCGCGTAGTCCACTCCCGCTTGTAGCCAGCCTTTGCCGCGCACCCCTGGTCCATAATTCAATTTTGGGGACAGCTTGAGATCATCCTTCAGAAAGCAAGAACCACGCCTCCTTCATCTTGCTAGCATATTCCCCTTCAGTGTTGGCCAATCCAGTTTCCGGTAGCCTCCCATCTCTTCTACGTCACGACGCTCTTCCGCGTCCTCAATGAACAGGACAACGTAGCGCGCCTTCTCAAAATCCAAAGAGCCTTCAGAGTCCGCAATCATTTCATACCGTGAGATGAATTGCTCCACTTCCGCAATTTTGAGTCAAATATGCGGGTAAATCCATGGGGTAGCGTGGAGGCCGTGGGAGGAGGAAGGAAGAGAAGCGGCTGTTGGTAGCATCTGTGAGTACCTTTGAGAGACTTTGACAAAAGATTATTCCCGGCCAGACCCCCAGATGTGGAAACCAAAGGGTGCCATACCCCTTAAGTTGTCCTTGAGTTCCGGAAGTTATTGATTGAAGCTTCTGTAAGGAGATTGGATGCAGCCAGTCAAGATAGAGAGAGAGAGGGAGAGAGAGAGTGATAGGGTGATAATAAGATGAATTCCTTCCTTTCCAATCCAATCCAATCTGATGTGATCCAGTGATAATCCAATGTCATGATAATGATGTTACAACCCGGAGTTGAGAGTGAAGTATTTAAGTCCTCCCTCTCAACCCTAACCTAAGTACAACCTCAAGTAAGCAAGAATGATGGAATACAACCCCTAAGCCACAGAACCCTAGCCCAACCCTATCCCCCTTTCCCCCATCCCGTAACCCATGCTCCACCTCCCCTGCCCCATGCCCCACCGTGTTGCCCGCTGGTTTGTCCTTCTCATGATGTTTCCGCCCGACAACCCGTTCCAGGTATCCGGGGCGTACCTGCGTGATCCAATCCGCGCGTCTTACAATGCGCAATCCGTTTGATCCACACAAGCCGTCCGATCCGCGCAAGCCTTCCAATCCGCGCAATCCGTCCAATCTGCGCAAGCCTTCTGATCCGCACAAGCTTTCCAATCAGCGCAAGCCTTCCAATCCGCGCAATCCGCAGTGCGCAGCCTTTCCCAACATGTGTCCATGAAAGAGCACCACAGCGCATGGATTTTTTTGGTGCAAGAATGATTCTCTGGGTTCCTTGCAAGCGCTTCCGCTCCTTCATTATCAACATTAATTGGTATTGAAGCCGCAGGTTGCAAGGAGAGCTTGGTAAGGAGGCATTTGATTCAGAGCCTCTCTTTGCAAGTATCCAAGAGTGCCTTGTATTCTGCTTCCATGGTGGAAAGCAAGATTGTTGCCTTTTTCCTAGACTTCCAGGATATTGCTCCCTCTCCAAGGCGTTACATGTAGCCAGAGGTTGATTTTTGGTCATTGCGGTCTTCAGCCCAGTCAGCATCAAAGAATCTGGTGATTTCAAGAGTTCCTCCTAGCTTGAGAGGCATTCCCTTTGTATTCTCAAGATATTTTAACACACTTATTGCCACCTGCAAATGTGCTTCTGATTGGTTGGGGAGGTGTTGAGACAAGTGGTTGACTAAAAATGAAACATTGGGTTGGGTGCACTGAGAGACCCACAGGAGGGATCCAATCAGTTGTTTGTAAGGCCCCAACAATGATGTTTCTTCTGGGGAACGGCGGCGGATGTTCTTCAAGTTTGAATCAGTTTTAGAAGAAACTGTGGTTGGTTTGTTTTTTAGGAAATGCTTGACAATTTCATCAATGTAGTGGGATTGATTTAGGTAAAGCAGATGAAAAGGCGGGTTGAAAATGATTTTCAGTGGAGGGAATGGTGAAAGTCCTTTTTGGGGCCAATTTGGAAAGATTTCCCAAGTGATTTTATCAGGTTGTTGACAACATGGGGTTCACCAAATATTGCCAGGTCATTGATGTGAGTTGTCAGAGCGCAGACAAGCAGACTGTTTTTGATCTGATAGTACAGGGTCAAGTCATACTTGGAGTTATAGAGACCCAGGTTGACCAGACACTTGTGAATTTTGTGTTTCCATTGGCAAGGCAAATTCTTTAGGCCATAGAGGGATTTTTCAAGGTGGCACACCCAATCCGGGTGTTGAGGGTCCACAAATCCAGATGGTTGCTCCATGAAGACCTTGTGTTTGAGTTATTGGTTGAGAAAGGCAGTCTTGAAGTCAACTTTCCTTCCCTTCCATTTTTTTCAGCCAGCAGAGTAGGAATGATTCTCAGTGTTTTAAGTTGCAGAGTTTGCAAAAACACCTCACAGTAGTCAATGCTTTGGATTTAGGTGAAGCCCATGGCAACTAGTTTGGCTTTAAGTTTCTGAATGGAATGATCCAAAAAGTGTTTCTCCTTGAACACCCCTTTGGACTTGATTATTTTCCTTTTCTTGGGGCGTGGGACAAGTTTCCATGTCTGCATGCAGAGAAGCAAGGAAAATTCCTCATCCGCCAGCCTTAAGCCAGAAATCCTTGTTGGGACAGTGGAGCATTTTTTTCCAATTCTTTGGGGTTTCAATGCCAGGGGCATCATTGATTGTCTTTGACCAGTGGCCGTAGCAATCCAGGGCTTGGCAAGATCAAGTTGAACATCTAGGAGGATGTGTAGCTGTGGGGTTTGGCGCCAAAACTGGCTGGGAGGGTAGCTGAATCTGAGTGACATTATTTTTGTTGGTTGCTTCACACGGCCAATTGGGAGACTTGGGGGGAAATTCTCAGGAGTCAGATGAGAGACAATTCTCAGGAGACAAGCCAGACAATTCCTAGTTGGGTGTTGAGGACCTCATCTGGTTTGAGGGGGCATGAATGGAAGCCAAGAGATGCTGGTCTACCCCATCTTGGAGGGGTATATTAAGTGATGGGGGGGCAGGACAAGGGAGATTGAGAGTCAGATGAGGAATTTACCAATTTTAGATGGGAAGCAGTCAACAAAGGCTCACTTCCTTCCATTGAGTTAGATGGGGGGGAACTGCTCTTGGGTATGGTAAAAGTTGATGGCCAAGGCAGTTCTACATGAACCAGAAGGGAGGTTTTGATGAGTTTGGAGGAGTATGGAAAAGAGAAATCATAAAAAATCAAATCATTTTTCTTGAAAACCATTGTAAGACTCCAAACAGTGCTGATCCAGAGGCAGTTATGTGGAGGGGAAAAAGTGCTGTTTTAGGCTACCCTCCTGAGTGTTACAAAAATATTTAAGTGTAACTGGAATCAAGATCCAGAACCTTGTAAATAAAGAATCAAAGGGAAGAATGAATTTGGATAGTAGTTGGTAGCAATGGAAAAAAAACTATCTGAGGAAATATGGTTGTGCAAAATACTTGAGGAAACAAGCCAAAGTTTTTTTCAGAGTTCAATAGAACAAGGCATTCTTAAGTAAAAACGCCCAAAAGCTAATAACTCTGGACATAGGCAAAATATTGGGAAAGATCAACCCAATCCCAACCAACCTCCAGGTTCTCAATGAACCTGCCCAACTCTCTGCAATCAAGTGCTTGAAGGGTACCAGATAACTGTGGGTGGCGTTACAAAACAAAGATTTTTGTTCTATGAAGCTCTGGAAGCAAAGCAGTAGCAAATTCAAACAAAAATGACCCATCACTTCTCAAGGGACTCATGAATAGTGTGGCAGAATTCAACTTTAAGGGAATAAATAGAAGTTTAACACTCCAGGGTTCAAGCTTAAAAAAACCTCTCAGTAAAATTTGACTGGTTCCAGAAAGAAAATCAAATGAATGATCAAGACCCAAGTGGTCAGAGAAAGGGATCAAAGGAGTGGCTTAACACACTCAAGAATTCACCACAATGAATTCTTCTTCAAAAAGAAAGGCAATTGGTTGGTGATAAGGACCAGGTCACAAAGGACAGATCAAAGGATTGATTATGGAGGCTCAAAGGATCAAGGGGCAATCAAAAGATATACCCAGGATAAGGATGCTCAGAAAAGGGGGAAGTGCCCCACAGATTGATTGCTTAGATGATGATGATTTTATTTTTTGATTATAAGATGGGTGGTGATGGGGAAAAAAGGAAGAGGAGAGCCCCTCCTTTTACGGGCAATAGACCCTGTTGACTATTTACAATTGATAACTACAGATGAAAGTGGAATTGTTTTTTTTTAAAAGCAAAATTAAATGATAAGGGATAATTTTAATGAAAACAAAGCAACCAAGAGACAGGAAGATAGTTACATGGGAAAAAATTTTGAGAGAAAAAAGAAACCAGCCCATGGACAGGGATGAGCAGCAGGTGGATCATCATCCGTGGCTTTATGGATGCAAGGCTGCAACAGGCAACAGTCAAGCAGAGAGTGCCTGAACCTGATATGAGTGAGGTGCCAACGGTCCCTGATTGGCGCCAGAAAATTGGCACGCGGCTGTGGCAACAATGATGATGCGGGGTGGCAGAAGAACACCTTTCTAGGGACAGACTTGAGTGATCATCCTTGTCCTTCTTCATCAGCACCCCCACCAAGAGATTGATCCACTCCCCCATCATTGCCAGAATTTCTTTCTTTGAGCTGGTGGGCAGGGTGATTAAGGGAATGAGCAATTGAAGCAAGGGTGAGGATGAGAGAAAGGACAGTGATCAGTGATGAGAGTGTAGGGTTGATGTGCCAAAGCATCAATCTTGAGCAGGTGACTGGACTGGTTTCTTTTTGTGGTGGACCCACGACACCGTTCAAAGCCAGAAGATGGTTGGATTGGATGGGACTGAGGTGAGGGGGATCAGAGGTTTGATCAATCAGGAGATTTGTGGCAGTCTTCATTGTCAATGCCAATGATTTCAAGCTGTATGGGGATGATCAATGAGGAGGAGAAGTGGGATGGCCATCCATGCGCACACCTGGCCAAAAATTTGGGCCGCAAACACAACAAGAAGGGATTGAACAGAGTACCTTGGAATTGGAGGGCCTGACAAGGCCTTCCTAGACCACTAGGCTAGGAAGAAGTTGGGAAATGTGAAAGAAGTAGAGTTCCTATAGCAACAAAAGAATTTTTGTTGATGATGGGATAAAAAACTAAGAAAAAAAACTTTTTAAATTTTTCCACCTTTTCTTGAGGTGCAACAAATTGGTCACCACATCTCTCCTCAAATTAAAGACTGTCCCTAGTCTGAACCTTCAATCTGAAGGTATTAAGAAAAGGAGGAATACAAAGAAATTGAAACTGCAGAATGGCCATTTATTGATCTTGAGAGGGATTGAAAAGTTGAAAAATATCTTGATCCATCCAAAAGAGCCCTAGAAGTGGCAGTAGAAAAACAAGAGGACGTCCCAGGTGCTCATGTATGTGGCATACAGTAGATTTTTACAACAAAAATGCAGCAAATGACCCTGGTGGTGCAAAATTGGGAGGACTTACTTGGACCCCAAATTGCTCCCACAAAAATGAAACCTCTTGACTTGATCAGTAGAGAATCTTCTTTCCAACTCAGTACCATCCAGCTCTTCCAAAACATAGGATTCACCTCTGACTTGACAAAAAACCCAATAAGGACCATTCCAACAATTTGAAAAGAGCTTCCCCCACTGATTCTCCAAGGATCAATTATAATCTAAAACTAGATCACCAGAATTTAAGGGATCCCTGATTTGATTTTCATGCTTATCTTCCCAATACTGAACTAATTTTTCTCTTGATTCCATCATGTTCTGATAATATTTGTTACAGATTTCTTCACTTTGCTCCAGTTGCTTGGATCTGGCAACTAATAGATCAGTGGTTGAGGAAACCTGCTCCCATGAGATACCCAGGAAAGATTCCATTTCAAGATCAAGAGGAAGGACCGCCCTTTGGCCAAAAATTATTTCAAAAGGTGAGTAGCCAGTGGTCTGTTTGGTTGAGATTCAATCAGAGAAAAGAACCAGAGGGAGAAATTTGTGACAATTCTTTCCCCTTTCACCAGCCAGTTTGACAATAGCAGGATTCAAAGGAGCATGGCCTTGTTCCACCATGTCTTGGCCTTCCAGATAATAAGGAATAGTAACCCAATTTTTTCCAGGAATTGATTGGATCATTTCAGAACATTTTCCACCAAATTCAGAGCCATCATCAGTAAAATAAGATTGAGCCAAGCCATAAGGCATTTTCCAGTTCTCATGAAGAAAAGCTGACACTGATTTAGAGCTGAGATTCTTAAGGAATTTTGCTTCAACCCATCCAGAAAAATTGTCTCTAGCCACAATGAGATCCTTAGCACCAACTGCGTTGATATGAACCACATCCAAAGCAATCCTTTGAAAGACAGTGGACTCCCCAGTAGGATAAAAAATTTTGGCTGGGACCCTAAGATCACCTTTCTCAAAAGCTTCACAACTCTGGCACCATTGGGAGACAGATTTTGTCAGAGATGGCCACAAGAATTTTTTGGATATGCTTCAATAAATTTTAGTTTCCTCACAATGACCAAACCTTTGTGGAGACTCTCAAGGACCAAATCTTGCTTAGAAGGGATATTAAAAACAATTAGAGCACAAGGATTTTCTCTTTTCATAAGCCTAGGAACTTGGAAAAAGAAATTAGAGGACTTTCTTTTAAGGGCTCAAAATTCTTTGGCAGAGAGATCAGGGGTTCTTTGGAGAGTTTAAAGTTAATGCTCTAATTTAATCAAGAAACCCTGCTGAAAGCCAGAATAATCTCAAGAGGAGAAAGAGAAGACAGGCCAAATAATAGGTTCCTCCTCATTGAAATCCACTCCAACATCCAATTCATCATCTCCCCAAGGACTTCAAGATAAACCATCAGGCATGGTGAAAGATTTTCCAGGCCTGTGAACAACATAAAAAGAGAAAAACTGAATAAAAGCCACCCATCAAGTCATAGGAGCATTTGGAAGGCTTGGAGCATTGATCATTTCAATTATGGATCAAGCTTCTGCTTGTAATTTGAAATGTTTACCCCAGAGGTCTGTTTGAAGTTTCTTCAACATTTGAGCCACGCGGCAGAGTTCAATTTTTGGTTGGGAGTATCTTGATTCCACATCTGAAAATAACAAGGATTCATAAAGAGCAGGAAGGTCCAAAACATTCTCATCTTCCCAATTAAGAACAGTCCCAATGGATTGATAACTAGAATTGACAGCCAGCTTGATCTTGCCAGCCCCAGGTCCATAAGAGATCTTTTTCAAGACTATGTCTTTACCAACAATCATTTTGAGCAACTGAAAAGAATTTTCACAATCTTGGGTCCAAATCCATTCAGCTTCTTTCCTGGTTAGACGATGCAAAGGGCAGAGATTTTGGATAAAGATGTAATGAAGATTCAAACATAAGGGACAGCATCTAGAAAGCCTCTAACTTCAGTGGGATTGATTGGAGTGGGCCAAGAGATGATCTTGTTGAATTTGGATTGTACCATCCTTCTTCCTTCCTTGCAGACCACTTGACCAACAATTTCCAGAGCAGGGACACAAGCAGCAAATTTGGATTCAGAAACAGTCAGGCCTGATTCCTCAATTTGAAACAGAATCCTTTCCAAAGTAGTAGCGTATTCCCAAATTAATTGACAAATCCCTTGATGCCAAGATAAGAGCTCATTATAATAATCAGACACTGGACCTCTAATTGCACCTTTGTCAATAAAGATACCAGCATGATTGGAAATTTCATCCTGGAGGATCCATATCATCTGAGCCTGATAGACTGCAACCAAATTGGTGGCACCTTGAGGCAAACCAGTTAGCTGGAATCAACCAAGAGGAGTATCAAAAGTAGTGAGAGGATAAGAGATAGGATGTAGAGATTGTTTGTCATATCCACCCATAATGTCACCCAGACCATAGCAAGCTCTCCCAGAAAAATATTCCATGAATTCCTCAGTATCAGGAGGAACACCAGAGTCTTTAATTGTAAATTTTTTGAGAGGTTGGAGATCATGAACTACTCTAAGTTTACCATTACTTTTAAGGAAGCAGAAAACGGGTCTGGAATAACTGGAAGTTGACTTTTCATATAGACCTTTACGGAATTGTTCCCAGATCAACTTGATAAATTCATTGAATTTAGCAGCAGGGATCAGAATCTTTTTCTTTTTCCAAGGATTGTGCTCAACTATGGGGATGATGTAAGGGAGACCATAGGATTATTTCAAGAGAACTCTCTCTTCTTCACAGAAGGAAATAGACTTTTCCCTCAGAGATAAGACATTTTTATCAAATTCAACTCATCAGGAAGAATCCATCCATCTGGACCAAAGTTGACCACTTTAAGATGTTCTTCAGTGACACCCCCACAAGGCACAAAGGAACCAGTAAGAGATTGAGATAAACCACAGTAAGGATTGGGGGATAAGGGAGGGTGCTTGAGAGGAGGATTGAGGCTGAGAGGCATGGGATGGTTGACTGGTTGGACCTTTTTGGCTACTGGTTTATACTTTGTGGCAAAAGAGAGAATTTCCTGCTTCCTCCAAGCATTGACCAGAAAGACCTGACTGCAAAAACCAAGACCAAGTTCCAACATTTTCCACATCCTATGTTCTGAAGTGTCCTCAAAGGGTGCCTTTTCCATGAGAGAAGAACCAAGGGATGATATGTTGCTCACAGGTGTGGCACAAGGTAGAGTTTCAAAAATGATGGTGGAAGGAGGCCCTGGTGGTGCATAATTGGGAGGACTTACTTGGACCCCCAAGTGCCTCCACTGAAGTCCACATTCCTCCATACCAAAAACATTAAGAAGAGGATTGAGATCAGGATCCATTCTATACTCATTGCGTAGATTTGAGCCAGAAATAAAAGAAGATTGAACTGGATTAAGAGAACAGGGAAAATAAAAAAACCACAGATCCAGAGAGAGATGAAATATTTTTGGGATTTTTCATTTTGAAATGTTTTTGACTTTTAATAATTTCCAGATCAGAAGAAAATGATTCAAAAAATGTGAAATAAGCCTCTGGAATTAGAGTTGATCCTTGAGTTGAAGTTTGAGGCTAGGAAGGGCTAAAACTATCAGTTGAATCAACTACTCCGCTAAAAAATGAGAGGAATTGGAATTATCCTTCTGCTTCCCCTTGAAAATTGATTTGGGAGTGTGACCAGGGAAATGTCTTTCCCAGAAACCAGAATCCAAAGAACAGAGAGGAACTTCAATCTTTCTAACATCAGCATCAGGCATAAGAATTGTCTCCCCAACTTGATCAGAAAACATCAAGGTAGCACTAAAGTCCATTAAAAATGGTCAACCCAAGATCATAGGTCCTTCCAAACAAGTAATCCAGAAATGAAAGGTTCCAAGAATATTTCAACCAATTTGAATGGGAACATCTTCAGCAATACCAAATAACTCACAAGACTGATTAACTATTCCATAAACTGCAGAATTGAAGCTAACCCTAGTACTGAGCTTGATTTTGCAGGCCATAGAATTCAAGATCAGGTTAAGTTGGGAACCCAAATCAACCAGTAGAGAAACTGTTCTATCTGATTAGCCAAGACAAAATTTAAAAAAACCAAGTGGACAAGAGTACAGGTTGGAATCTGAGGATTGATTTGTTCCGCCAGAGTCCTGAAGCAATGTTCCAGATGAAACCTTCAATTTTTCAGAGCCAATCTCCACACATTGACAAGAGACCCATTTCTTCATCCCTTCAGCAACAGAGGGAAAAATTGACAGGAGCTCAGCAACAGATAAATCAGGAATTTTAAGATCAGAGATTTTCTTTAATACCCCTTCCACAGCATTGGGATGTTCCTCAGAGATTCCGCTCTCAAACCAAACTTTGGGCTGGGTGGAGGGAGGATGATGAGGTGAAGCAGGGATTATGACAGGATCAGTAGGGTGAGGTGTTGCAAAAGGAGAAGGATCAGTGTGATTTGGAAGCCTCTCCATCAGAGGTTCCGTTTCTACATCCATGTCTTCCACCACAGAGGAAGGAGGTTCAGGAGAGGATTGACATTTGACCGGTTTACAAAGGATAGCGGATGGCATAGGAGGAGCTTTGTGAGGTTAGGGTTCCTCATTTTGTTGCCTACCTGGATCAGATTGATAAGCTCCAGAGAAGCTGGAGGAGGATACAGCGGAGGAATACCATGTTTGAAGATTACCACAGGAGGATTTAAAATCCCAAGAGGCCAAAGACGCTTGCTGAGGAGGAGATGGCTTGGAAGAAGCCACCACATGACAGATACAACCTGATGAATCAAAACGGATCAGAGCACCATTAGGAAGAAAAAAGTTATTTCCCATCTGTTCCATCAATTTTTCCTCCTTGTCCTTCTGGAGTTCCAGGCATTGTCTGGTTCCATGACCTTCCCTATGAAAATAATAGCAAACCAGATTGGATCTAGGAATGGAATTAGAAGGCTTAGGAGCAGCAAGAGAAGAAATCTTTTGATTCATCTTTTTTTCAAAAGCTTGTAGAATCTTGGTGATTTCATTGATAGTTTCCGTTTCTTTGCTGGCCTGAGGATTTTATTTAGGACAAAGGCTGACCTCTATTTCCCTTATAATTTTGTTTGACTCAGAGAATGGGTGAGAAGGAACAGGTTCATTGTTGAAGGGTTTCTCAAAGTTTAGGGCATTCTGACCTTTCATGAATTTCTTCACCGCGCACCTAAGGACAAGAAAAGTGGGAAGCTTGAAGCAATTATCCCTAGTTGTGATCATAGATGAAGAATTAGATAATTTGTCCCTGATTTTCTCCTGGACTCCTAGCAAAAAAGATTGAAAGAATTGGAATCAAATTTTATCCAAGGTGTCAATGTGATCATTTCTGAGATGATAAGATTGGATAGGATCCCACAATTTTCATAAAAGATTGGTACTCAGAGGCTGAAGAGAGACCATCCTTTGAGATCCACTGATTAACAAGATTGTATAAGTCCTGCAGCGTAAAACGGGCTATGCCTATGTTTCCCCATTACGCCAGCATTGCTTCCTTCAGAAGTGTCCATTTATGAGACTTGAATCCATCAAAAGACTCAATTACTTCCATAACTTCATCAGAGGAAATAAAGAATTGCAACTGATAGGCCATATTGTATTTTCTACCTTTATCAACTTCTGCAGCCATTTTGTAAGAATCCAGGAATTGTTTGACAATTGTCCCATTGAAGCCCAAGTTCTTTTTCTGAGGTTTTATCTTGACCATCTTAGCACAAAGAGAGGAGGAGGAGGTACCAATAGATTCCATCTTGACAGATTTCCTATAGGATCCAAAGAGCAGCAGATTTTCAAAGTGGCTCATGAGTGTGGCAAGATTAGGGCTTCACAAAAATGACAAGAATCTTTCCCAAGCGGTGAACAATTGGGAGGATTTAATTTTGAGATAAGTTGACTCCACAGATCAGATCTGAGAAAAAGAGAAACAGAAAAAAAAGAAAACAAGATTATATTTTGATTTTGATTCCAAATATGATTGGGACTGTAAATCCCAAGGTTGCTGGTTTGATCCTGAGCCGGGGGACCAATTGCAAGACTCCAAACCGTGCTGAGCCGGAGGCAGTTCTGTGGAGGGGAAAAGGTGCTGTTTTAGGCTGCCCTCCTGAGTGTTACAAAAATATTCAAGTGTAACCCAAATCAAGATCCAGAACCTTGTAAATAAAGAATCAAAGTGAATATCTGAGGCAAGATTGGTGTGGAAAATACTTGAACAAACAACCCAAAGTTTTTTTCAAAGTTCAATAGAACAAGGCAGTTTTTAGTAACAACGCCTACAAGCTAATAACTCTGGCGATAAGCAGAAGATTAGAAAAGATCAACTCAATCCCAACCAACCTCCAGGTTCTCAATGAACCTGCCCAACTCTCCACTATCAAGTGCTTGAAGGGTACCAGATAACTGTGGGTGGCTTTATAAAAAAAATAAATTTGTTCTATGAAGCTCTAGAAGCAAAGCAGTAACAAATTCAAACAAGAATGACCCAACACTTCTCAAGGGACTCAAGAATAGTGCGGCAGAATTCAACTTTAAGAGAATAAAGGGAAGTTTAAAACTCCAGTTTTCAAGCCTAAAAAAACCTCCCAGTAAAACCTGACTGGTTCCAGAAAGAAAATAAATGAATGATCAAGACCCAAGTGGTCAGAGAAAAGGATCAAAGGAGTGGCTTAACATACTCAAGAATTCACCCCAATGAATTCTTCTTCAACCAGAAAGGCAATTGGTTGGTGATAAGGATCAGGTCACAAAGGACAGATCAAAGGATTTGAGTATGGATGCTCAAAGGATCAAGGGGAAATGAAAAGATATACCCAGGATAAGGATTCTCAGAAAAAGGGGAAGGGCCCCACAGATTGATTGCTTAGATTATGATGATTTTATTTTTTATTATAAGATGGATGATGATGGGGCAAAAAGGCAGGGGAGAGCCCCTCCTTTTATGGGCAAGATACCCTGTTGACTATTTACAAGTGATAACTACAGATGAAAGCAGAATTTTTTTTTTGAGAAAAATGAAATGATAAGGGAAAATAGTAATGAAAAAAAAATAAAACAAGAGACAGGAAGATAGTGAAATTAGAAAAAAGTTTGAGACAACAAAGAAACAAGCCCATTGATGGGGATGAGCAGCAGTTGGATGATTTTCCGTGGCTTTGCAGATGCAAGGCTGCAACAGGCAACAGTCAAGCAGAGAGTTCCTGAATTTGAGATGAGCAAGGTGCCCATGGTTGCTGATGGGTGCCATAAAATTGGTGAGTGGATGCGGTGTAGAAATTAAGAGAGTGGAACTCCCCTAGTTTTCCCTAAGTTCCAAAATAAATGTTCCTAGCGTCTGTAAGGATAAGCATGCGCCTGTTTAGAGAGAGAGAGAGAGATTAATTTCCTCCCTTTCCTTTCCTTTCTGTACCGTCTGCGGTGATCCAATCATCTATATCTATATCCCTCAAGCTGTGGTTGAGAGCGCAGACTTTATGCCCTCACTCTCAACCCTAACCTAAGTAAAAGTACAATGACAGCCCAACAACAAATAGAAAAGAAACCCTAAAAACCAGAACCCTAGCCTAACCCTAACCCTTTCCCATGCTGCAACCACCCTCAAGCTTGCCTACCCTTACACACACCGGGTTCATCCTTTTCATGACCCGGCCCTCCGCGGCGCCCTACTTGGAACCCCCCCATTGGCTGTATCTGCCAGGTGCGCTGCGTGATTTCCTGCCCTGCGGGTTTGCCCGCTCCTATAGCCCTGATCCCCCCCCCCTCTACCTTCCCAAACTAGTGGCCCACAAACCCAGTTGGACCAGCTCCATTCTTGGGTCTGTAATGCCTGAGCAGGCCACGGCCCTCCACATCCAATTAAGCCCAACCCAAGCCTGGTATGCTGATCCTCACGGTGCCTACTTCTGAGCCCGCGGCGGCCACTGCTGAGACCACGCGCATCCCAAATGCTGAGCCTGACCTACCAAATGCTTAGCATGCTGATGGCAGCGGGGTTCCCAACCCAAGGCTATATAACAACACCACAGCGGCAACAATGATGATGGGGCTTGGCAGAAGCATGCCTTTCTAGGGACAGACCTGAGCAATCATCCCTGTCCTTCTTCATCATCACCCCCACCAAGAGATTAATCCACTCCCCCATCATTGCCAGCATTGCGTTCTTTGAGCTGGTGGGCAGGGTCATCAAGGGCATGAGCAATTGAAGCAAGGGTGAGGATGAGAGTAACAAGGGTGATCAGTGATGAGAGTGTAGGGGTTATGTGCCAAAGCATCAATCTTGAGCAGGTGACTGGACCAGTTTCTTGTTGAAATGGACGCACAACACTGTTCAAAGCCGGAATATGGTTGGATTGGATGGGACTGAGGCAAGGGGGATCAGATGTTTTATCAATCAGAAGATTGGTGGCGGTCTTCATTGTTGACGCTGATGATGGAAAGCTGGATGGCAATGATCAATAAGGATGAGAATCAGGATGGCCGTCCACACACACACCTGGCCAAAAATTTGGGCCGCAAGCGCAACAAGGAGGTATTGAACAGAGGACCTGGGAATTGGAGAACCTGGAGAGGACTTCCTAGACTGCTAGCACCTCCTGCAAACAGGTGCCCTTTTCCCTGGAGAGTTTCCCAGATGCAGGAAGTTGGTGCGTAAACAGCACTAGTATTCTAGAAACATTACATGACGTTCCTGTTGACAATCCCTCTGAATTGCGTGGGATACTTGTAGCTCTGCATTGGTCCTAGCTGACTTGAAAGGCCTGTTTCATACTATCCAACATGAGATCAGCTGACTTGATTAGCCTGTTTGAAAAGTTTGTCACATGAGTACTTGCAAGTGAGTAAGGTAACCTAAGATATCCCAAGAAGAAATCTTGATTAGGGGACTGGATTAGCCACAGCCTGATCATACGTTCCTGTAGTGAGAAAGTTAGCTATTTTATAATCTCCAGGGGTTGTTTCCATTCATCCCTTCTGCAAACTGGTCTTTCATTTCCCCTTTGAATATCTGCTGCTTTGGATTCTTCCAACTATTTTCTTGAAGCCTCCATGGAAAATATGACCAATCCTTTAGTAGTGCTAGATTCCCAAGCCATTAGTGAGCTTCAACAGAATTTGGCTCAGAAGGACAAAGTTATCTCCCAGCTCCTTGCACAAGTCAATGCAATGGAGATTAAGAATGTGTCAAATTCCACCCTGCCAAAAAAGGCAGCAATTAAGAAAAATACAAAACCTACTGCAATTCCTGTCAAAATCCAAGCACCTCCAACTGAACCAAAATCAAAAGTACCCACCAATACCTCCCCACCAAAGATAAATCCAATCTGCAGCCCTTCCCATTCATAAAATCCAGAAACACTTTTTTCAAGAGGAAAAGCCACAATGAAACCTGTATTGAATTCAAACAAGAAAAGCCCCCTTCAGATGATCAAGAAAGACCATCCTAGTGGCTTTGAGCACAACAAGACAATCTCCAATTTATTTTTTAATAAGAAACGCATTACTAACTCATTTGGAATTCTAGGAGGCATTTTATGTTTTTATTAAGCTATTGTGGAGCCTTGTTACTCAGAAAGCCATCCCATCTGAACCAATTCCAGATGAACTTGCAAAATTCCATCAACAATTCACCTCATCAAATGAAATCTGAAGCGCTCTAGAACAAAATAATTGCCCCAATTTAATCCCCATAGAAACCATTTATTTTCTTCTTGAAGCTCAATAAAATCAAACAAAAATTGGTAAACACATCATTCACTTACCTGACTTCATGGTACAATATGTCCAAGTCTTGTTAGCAAAGCTTGGTCTCCGCAAATGGGCACCAGACCCCAATGAACAACTCAACTCTCTCTATAATGAAGCTTTCCAAATATCTGTTATAATGACCTTTTGAAAATTAGTTGTTGGTGGATGTTACAATTTTATCAACATTAATCAAGCATATCTCAACAACTTTGAGATTTTGAGACAGACCTACAATCACTATGTTCACTATGTTTTGACAAAAATCTATTGCAAAGAGAAGAAAGAGGAAGGAAAGCACCGTCAAGATGAAGAAAGAAAGGTCATTGCAAAATTCTGTCAAAAAGTAAGTACCTACAAATTCAAAAGTCTTACTTTTCATTCAATATCTTAAGTTGTATTTTTTCAGTTGCAAGATTCAAGGTACAAGTTTGCCATGAACAAAAATCTCCCAAAACAATACTTGAGAATCATGAAATGCTTGCAGGGTCACAGCAACAATGAATATTGCTCCAAAGATAGTTTCTATGTTGTCAATAAGTTACCTTTCTGATCTGAGGCTGAAAACACCTTCATCTGGAGACTTGATGAAGCCATGAAAAAGGCAGATCAAGCTGATGGCAAACAATTTCAAAAGCATTGGCGTTTCCAAATGAAAAATCCATCTCCCACACTTTTTCCCAAGGCTCCCAAAGGTTTGTCAATCAACTTCTACAATTTTGATTGGTACAATGACAAGCTACCAGGTCAAAGCTCAACAGAAGCCAATTTGGATACTTTGACCTCTTTTCAAAACCCTGCTGAATCACTGCAGTTCAAAAATCCCAATGAACAAATAACTGAAAAGAATTTTACTCAGAAGAACTGGGACAGTTCAACCAAGAACTAAAAATTTTATTTCTTGGAAAAGGACAAATCAGAAGATGAAGAAAAAGATGATAACAATGGTGAAAGCAATTATTTCAAGAGAATTTATTTGAAATTTTCAAATGACAATGAGTCAGAGGATGAAGAGGAGGAGGGAAGCAAAGGAGAGTACCAAATAAGCATGGCAGATAGTAGCTATGGAGAGTATGGTCAAGAAGATCTAGGGATGGATGATTATGGTTGCAGGAGTGAATACATGGGTGGGATGACTCAAAACAAGTGGAGCAAGGTTCAGTAAGCACATGTCAAAAAAGGAGTGGTTGTGTGGTCTTTTTCAATCCACTTTTTTTTTTCTCATTGCCATTGTCTTTGGATCATGGCCATTGTCATTTTCTCATGGCCCCTATTTTTTTCTTATGTGGAGCCTTCTTGGAAGCCCAATTATAGATGTGTCAAAGAAAATGTCTGACTTTTAGTATGGCATCTGGTACCAATGATTTCTCCTTGTCTTCTGGCCATTATATTTGTCTCATTTCTTTGATCAAAATGAACAATTTTAAAATTATCAATGTAGAAAATTTGGAAATAATTGAGAATTTTTGGATAGGTCACAAATGAAAAGAAGAAATGAGATGATAGGTAAAACATCAACTATCAATTTCCATTGCATTCTCAATTGTATCATTTGTAGCAAAAAAGTTGCTGACAACAAGCACACTCAGGGGCCTAATCAAGTAGGAAGTTTGAGTTCCACCAAGAGTCCATGTGGGAAGAAATTGGTAAGTAACAGGGCTCATCACTTCATCAGCTTGTACATAGTTGGGACTCCTCAACTTCACCTGCATAACTGACAGTCAATCTAAGAACACTGCCAATTAATCAATCCGCCTTGCCTGTTGCAGTGACCAAATTTTCACCATAGTTATCTCAAGATCTCCAATCATCTTGAATATAGTATTTACAACCCCATATGCCTCCTATCCATCTTTGGAATAGGATACAATATTATTAGGCTTCTTCTTTGAAATTCTTTTAAAGGTTTGGCAGTCCAGAGACCCAATATTGTATGCTTCATTGAACAAAAATAGTGAATTATTGTGTTGAAGAAAATCCTTGTATGATTGGAGATTAGGATATTCACTCTTGGAAATGTTGAGGATATTCTGGTAGTCCTCTGAATTAAATACTATTTTTGTATTTTGCCAAATTTTTCTGGCAGTATTTTCACATTGCAGACTTTTCTGGACAATAAATCTTTGACCCTGGAAGCACCTTGACATTATTTTAAGTTCAATTTGCTCTGAAAAACCAAGTCAGTGGAAAGCCTAAATGATCTGATGTTTGAAACTTGTAACTTACTTGAGATCATGTTAGATTTACACTTTTAAAGGAGATCAATCAATTTTTCACCTGGGAATTCCAATACTCCCATCAGGGGGCCCCACCATTGCATTTGATCTGGTATGTGAAGTGCATAGTGGTGATTGGACAACACTGGGTGATATGGAAAAATCTCCCAGGAAGTGGAAGTGTAGATGCTGTACTCTTTTTCAAAGCAATGAATGTCTTCTATTGTTTTTTGCTTGGAGCTGACAATCCTGGTACATTGGAGGAGTGAGCAGAGGTTGTTGATGACCATTTGATGCAATGACAAATCATTGTCCATGTTTGAGTTGATGAAAACATCTAGTACAGCCCAGGGCAAGTGGATGTTGAACAAAGTATGCCATTCACTTACCTTGATCTTAGCATTCTTTGTTTCTCCAAACCCTTGAGGCATCCAAGTTACCCCAGCAGGTACAACTACATCAAGTATGGCAGATATGATTTTTTTCTTCACTTTCTTGTTCAAAAAATCCATTGGAGGAGCAGCCTGATGAGAATTGGATAAATTGCAATTCAAGCCCCAACAAAATCAAAAATGGTGTTGCAAAACACCTTCAAACCAATTGTGCATTACTCCAAGAAAAACATGCTTCACTGGATCCCAATAAGGTAATTGATTTAGCTCAGACCACCTAATGCCAGTCAACTTCAATAATTTTGAAAAGGCACTTGATTTTTTCTCTTCAAGCCATCTTCTAGCAACCCCAAGAATCTTCCTTTGAGTTCAAGGTTGACCAATTTCCATTGATTTGATATTGGCCTTGGAGTTATTACACCATGAACAAAAATTAGTTGCTGAATAGGAGGAAAAGCCAGCCACCTTGTGGGTAGCAACAACATCCCCAAGTAGCACTCCAAGCCTCAAAAAAGCCTTCTGAAAACAAGGAAAATGACTGGTTCAAATAATGATCCCATTTTTCAAATCAAGAAGTTCATCAATTGATGGACGGAGCATGTGATTGATTGTTAACATGTCCGGCTGATTTGGTGCTGGTATCATTCCAGATAGAAATGTGTATTGAGGCTTATATTGGAGGGAGGGAGGTAGATTGAGACAGGTGAGGGCCATGAAGCCAAGTGAAACTTGCTTTCCAGCAAGCTTGTTGCCAAGAGGATTGAACCAATCAATGAATAGAGTAAATACTAGATTGAGATATTTTGTTGTTGATTTTGAGTCCTTTTTTGGGTAAATCTTGGAGAAGGCTTCTGACTGACAATATTCAATAACAATTATTTGGATCCATTTTAACAACCCATTCATCAATGCTTTTTTCCTATCTCTTGCAAGGATAAGAACCATTCCAACCATTTGCAAAAATCTTGATTGACAAAAATGCTGGAAGGGTTTGTAGGATGGGGAATGGTTTGATGGGATACATTTTTTGGTTTGGGGGTCCAAAAATTGTTCAAAACTGAGGCATTGTGATGATCAAAAATATCCTGGCTGCATGTTGCTGATTTTGCGGTGGGTCAATAGCCACATTCAGATGGTGCATATTCAATGGGGTAAAGTGAGAAGCACTTCTTATAGCAAACATAATATTTGAGTGTTGGGCTAATTTTAAGATGCTTAGTTATTGTTTGTATATATTTGGGGACCAATTCCATTTCAACCTTGGGCAGGAGCTTGGAAAATTTTTGAATAAGGGATTTTATATAGACCGCTGACAATTGACAATTAGTCTAGCTAATGCCACAAATGAGGTACAGCCAAGCCAGGAAATATAGAACATAATCTAAAAAAATATGTTTCCAGTCAAAATTTATTCAAGAAATTGAGTTGATCCAAGTGAAAAAGGACTCACTCTGAATTTTACTAACAGACTTGGATATATCTTCATCAGGGTCACCAACGTTGGTAGCATCATCAAAATTTGAGTTGGTTGGAGCATGAAGCAGCATTGTAGCAGGATTTGGGAGTTTGCCCAAAGCTAATTCTACAAGAGACTTGGATAGGTAATCTGTGGGGTTGCTGGTGATTTGGACCCAATGTTGTAGGTGGGTGCAAGGATGGACATAAAGGCCTTGGCGTTTAACTTGATCCAAGTCAGTGAATGTATGCTTGAGGCACTCAGGGCAGTTGCAGAGTTCAGGCATGGAAGGTATTGATGGGGGGGACAAAATCTTGAAGAGGAACAGCATGGGGTTTTTGAAAATCTGAGGAGGCGGAGGGGCAGATTTTGTTCTTGCAGGAGATTTTCATGGGCTGGTGGACAAGAAATAAGGAGCAACCACCTGAAGGTGGAGTTGACACTTCCCTGGACTGTTGCGGAAGGTTGCGCATCCAGAGACATCCGGACAACCCTTGACAGCAAACTTCACCTGTTTGCAGGAGGTTTATAGGCCAGGAAGAAGTTGAGAAATGTGAAAGAAGTAGAGTACCCATAGCAACAAAAGAATTTTTTTTTTGATGATAGGATAAAAAAATAAGAAAATAAACTTTTTAAATTTTTCCACCTTTTCTTGGGGGGCACCAAATTGGTCTCCACACTGTCCTATTCTCCAGGTCCCAGACCCAGACACAATTGCCTTCAGAAAGTTAAGAGAGTAGGATAGTGTCAGATCTCTGATACCAGGAACCTTGCAGTACTTTAGCTACAGAGAGTGATAGAAGATGCTGGAATAATAATAATAATAGTATTCCAATGATAAACACGTAAAAATCTCAAACAATGAATATGTTAAGAGCTGGTGCAAGGTTTAATTGGTTTGGTTAAAAAGGGTTTTCAATTTTTTATAAAAGATGGGCCACAGTATTATACTAATGGGGGTCTTTACAGACAAACAACCTCTCTTCAAGGGGCCTCCTTAGGCAGTTTAAAACCCTTGGAATGAAGATGGGTGCCTTAGAAAGGGCTTATTCCACTGATATGGCCAGGAAAAACAGCACAATGGCCAAGACAGGAAGGAAAACACTCACTCTGAGCACTTTACCACAAAAATCCTGCAATAATAGGAAGGGTTTCAGAGCAGATGGGGCAGATTTGCGTGACTAACTTCAATGGGTTGATTGGTTTTGAGAAATAAATAATAATACTACAGACTAAGTCATAAATCAATTGCTTATCTCTTTCATAAGAACTTGACTAACAATGAAACGGTTTCTGATTGATAATAATAATTCCTGGTAAACTGATGGGGAATAATAGGTCCAAAGAGGTCTGTATAAATACCTTTTTGGGGTGACATTGAGCTTCTCAGGGTGCATAGAGAGGGTTCTGCTCTTGGACTGAGGCTTGAAAGCCAGTCAGCGAAAGATTAGCACGTCCACTTGGTGCTTTCAATCATCTGACATCAGATCTGCTGGATATCTGTGCTATTTTAGCCACAGAATCTGTTAATCTGTTACAGTGTAAATGTGATCATTCTGCACTCATCCTTTGTTTGTACTATTAATATTGTTTTAAAGTGGACAGATGTGGACATTTACTAATTTTCCATCATCTTCTAAGCACGTAGGTAAATTTTCATAATTTTTATGATGACTCTTAGTATTGTTTTGTGGTCTTTGCAGATCAGGATAAGTGATTTATGTGGTAATCCTCAATATTTGGTTTATTATTAAAAAAATACTTAAACTTGGTTTCTTATTAATTTTATTTAGTTTTTATAGTTTTTAAACTATTACCAATGCATATGTCAGTTTATTACATATGCCAGCTAACCCTAACTAGGTTGTAGCTATCTTGAGCAGTACCTGGTTGTCAGATTGGTAACAACTGATCCAGGCGTGGGGATCAGTCAATTCAGATGCGTGCGGGGTAGGATCCGCTGCGTGCTTGGAAAAATTAGCTGCGCATGTGACCTCTGTACGCAGGAATGTGTAGCTACGGGTACATAGGGTTGTGTAAGGATGTGGGGCTGCGCATGGCAATTGTGACATAACACATTTCTGTGTAACTCATAAAATATACACAACACTCCAAGTCTGAGTGAAATGTAGTTGTAACACCTATATGTGACAATATGTGTGAAACATTGAAATGGCCAGAAAGTGCCATATTGGTGTTGTGGCTTTTGGTCCCTTGGTGTCCCTTTTTTATTTAATTATTTAAAAATAGAAGGAGTTGGATTTCCAGGGTGGGGTCAGTGAGTGACCCTACCTAATTTTGGGTGAGGAATCCATTTCTGCAATAATATTTGTGGATTTCTCACTCCTTCTTTAGTTAATTTTACTTTTCTTATCTAATTGTTTTTATCATATTTCTTCTGTTACTTTGACAGGTTGCTCTGTACATAGTAGCAAGCTGACAGATAGAGGTTTGAGCTTTGGGATCAAGCTTCTTGCAATTTGCTTCTGGTACCTTGTACCAAGTGTGGCAACCAAACGGGTGAACACTGGAGAGGTGGATAGGTTTCCTACCAAGGATGGAGTGGGGGGAGTCAAATCCAGCGGGAGTTTGAAGAGGAAAGGAGTTGTATTGAGATAAAATGTGACGTAGGGCATCAGCCCAGAAAGACTTTGGAACAGAGGCCTGAGTTAGAGCGCAGCGGACCATGTTGCGAATGGTGCGGTTAGCTCGCTCGGCCACCCCATTTAGCTTGGGCAAATGAGGGGGGCCTGGTTCATGGTTTATGCCAAGATGTTTGAGATAAGACTCGAATTCTCTTGAAATGTACTTCCCGCCGTTGTCCGTGCGTAGGGATTTGATGTGGACATTCTCAGACTCAAAGGAGGTTTGGAAGAGTTTGAAACAGTGGAACACGTCGCTTTTGTATTTCATAGGGAAGACAGCAGTGTACTTAGAGTAATCATTGATTAACATAACAAAAAATTTGTAACCTTCCCTTGAGGGTACCTCAAAGGAACCTACATCTGAGTGGACAATTTGTCCCGGAAGGGTAGAGCGATATGGTTGCCTACTTTTAAAGGGCAATCGACTCATCTTGCACTCGACGCAAATGGGGAATTTTTGAACCTCCATTTCATTCATAGGCGATGGGGATATGTTGTCGAGCCAGAGTAGTCTTTTTAGAGGTTTGAGGCCTAAATGGGATAGTTTGAGATGGTATTGAAGCAGAGATAGTTTAGTTTGCGCACTTTGAGTAGTTTCGACGGATGGAGAAACCACAGGTCCTGAAGGGAGATAATACAAATTCCCTTTTCTATAACCCACTCCCGCCGGATCGCCTTTGAGGACAAGTGCTTCACTCAAACGAATGTTGCACTTGCCAGACGTGAAGATGACAGCATACCCTTGGTCGCAGATGCCTGCGACGGAGAGTAGGGGCTTGTGGAGAGATGGGATGACCAAGGCTGGTACTTTTTGGTTGGGATAGAAGGGGAGTTGCAACACTCCACGGTGAGTCGATTTTACCAGTGAGTGGTCTGCAAGACAAACGGGAGTGTGGGAGAACCTGGAGTGTTTGATGGCTTCTAAGTCGGGGGCCATGGAAATGGAGCAGCCCGTGTCAAGATTTGCGTCGGAGTGATGGGAGGAGTCCGCTGTTGAAAACTGAGCGGAGGCGGAACCAGCAGCAACCTTGACTTCAGATCCAGAGTAATCGGACTCGTCGTTGTTTGGCAGGTCTGCTGACTGTATGATTGGGGAGGCTGTGGTTCTTCCAGCCCTAGCCAGAGGTTTTTGAGGTTTGTTGGATGATCTCTTTTGACAGGGTTGGTCTTTGCCGGCTTTCTGATTGCTCTTGAAGTCGGTGAGGATTCGACGTGTGTTGTAACAGTTGTTGAGATTGTGCCTGTCAAGGTTACAGAAGTAGCAATGCCTATTTGATCGGTCATTTGAAGAGGATTGTTTTGATTTTGCTGCTGACACCGAGGCCTCCACTTCCGTCTGTGATTGACGGCGAGTGAATTCGTTCTTGAGCGCAGTGACGATACTTTCTGAATTGACTCCATCTTGGTTCATGAAAGAGGAGACGCAGTGTAGCCAATCTTGAGGGATTGAGCTAAGAAGAGCTGCGACGTGAACATTTTTGGCAGTTAGGGGTTTGTCGGTTGATATCAGAGAGTTGAGTCGTTTGTGATACTTTGCCATCGTGTCTATGTGCGAGATGATATCTTCACCTTCCATCTTGGTGAGAAGTAATTTGCGGAGCCAATATGCCCGCCCGCCAGTGGTTTGATCTTGATGAGCTCAACGTAAGGCTCTCCACATGCCATGAGCGTTCTGACGGTGTTCTCGAACATACCAAAGGTTAGCTGAGTCGATTGCTTGGGTGATTAGCGCACAAACTAACTTGTTGTCGTTTGTCCATTGAGAAGAGAGAGACATCCCCCGGCTTGGTTTGTGCTATTACATAGTCCAGTCCGGCCACCTCAAGATAAGATGTTATTACGAATTCCCAGTCTAAATAGTTGGAATCCGGTCCTGGCAAATGGAGAACGGGTAGTTTTGCGTTTAGTAGTTTATGAGGAGTTGGGAGAGACGATTCTGAACCAAGGTTGTTCATTTTGGAGGATGACTGGTCTTCTTGTATGAACGGGGGGGCGGAAGGTGAGAAAGGGATAAATTGCTTCAGATGTTTAGTGCTTTATCAAAAAGCATACGGATCCTTAGTTGAGATAAGCAGCAGAGCTCTGGGCTCATAAACCTGATGAGGTCAACAGTGACAGTGAGCTGGGGCAGTGAGATGAGGATGTGGAAGGATAATTTGCATGAATGAAGAAAAGACACGTCAATAACAGGAAGACATCATCGTGAGAAGAAAGAAAAGGACAGAAAGAGAAGAGAAAGAAAACACGGGACATACCTGGGTCAGTGAGATGAGGATGTGGAAGGATGAGGAAAAGGAATCCTTCCACGCTCCCAGACTGCCCCAGGTATACTACAACATTTGTGACATGTGAACAACAGGTGTGTAGCATACAAGAGAAAGAGGCTTGAACCACTGAGGGAGGAGAGAGGGGTCTAGCCCAACAGGCAAAGGGTCTAGATGGATAAATGATGAATTCTTAGAGTGGAGCAACCAAAAGGGTACTGCATATATACCTTTTTGGGATGAAAGGAGCATCCTCAGGGCATGTAGAGAGGGTAGGGCTCATAGGCTAAGGATAGCTAGCTGGCCAGGGCTGGTTCAGCACGTATTATTGGTGCTGTCACTCAGCTGTGCCTGTGTCTGAAGGATTTGTGGGTGGTTTTTATGCCAAGACCTGTCTTTGTGTTAATCTGTTAGTTTTACAGTTTTGACATATTTCCTAATTTTTTATTGCAACTATTTAATAAAAATGATGAGGGGGGAATCATTTGTAGATTTTTGTTCATCTTCTGATCATTTTTATAGTTTTTAATAATTTTTACGTGGACTCTTTGGTAGTTTTTGTAGTCCACAAAGATTTGGAGTTGTCAGTTTTGTGGCAATCTCTTTTATTAGTTTCTAGAATTTGTCAAATTTATATTTCACATTTATTAGTTTTTATTTGAAATTGTGAAATTTCAAACAGTCCTCTGTGTTTTTATCACATCATTACATATGCATGCTGTGTGCATATGGGTTGTAGTCATTGTGCGCAGTACCTTGTTGTCAGGGATTTGTTATTGCAGGCCTGACAGCTGCAGGTGGGAATTTGAGTTTTGGTGCAGACAGCAGACAAGTGCATATGGAATGTGTGTTTCCTGGCAGGTGTCTGCGGTATTGCAGTCTTAATGCACGCAGATTGTATATTTGTATGGATGTGGGGCCACGTGCGGAAATTCTGATGAAACACAAATCTGTCTGTAACTCCTAAAATATACACAACACTTCAACTCTGACAGAATTTTAATTATGAAACCTATACGTGAAAATACACATGAAAAATTAAGTTGGCCAAAAGGTCACTATAGTGGTATTGTGATTTTTGGGCAATTTGTTATTGATTTATTTTAAATGTGAAGGAGTGAGGATTAAATGGTGGAGTCAGTGAGTGACCCTACCTGATTTTGGGTGGAGAATCCAAATCTGCAATAATATCCAAGGATTCCCCACTCCTTCTTAATTTCTATGATTTAATTTTTGTTTTCTATTTATTCTGGTACTTTTGACAGGTTGCTCTGTAAATAGTAGCAAGCTGACAAAAAAATCTTTTTTTTCCATCATGCCTGCATATTTCATGATTTGAAATTGCATCAACTTTTTCCAAAATTGCATTGAGCTACTTGAAAGTGCAGCAAACAGCTTTCAATTCATAAGGGTGCGTTTGGCTGCCCAGTGTATCTGTAGCTGTAACTCCCCTGGTCCACCAAAATGAAGTTACAGGGGTTTACAGGGGAGTTACAGCTTCAAAGTTACACATGGGGTGTTTGGCAACTGCTGTAACTTCCTATGTGTAACTTCTATTGAAGTTACCCTCCCACGCTGCCCTCCGCAAAAAGAGGTTACAGCAAGTTACAAGGTTTTGACCTTGTAACTAGCTGCAACAATCTCTTTTCCGGCAATTCTGGATGGTCACAGTTACAAAACCATGGGATCTTTGGCTGCGGGGCCCTGGGCAGTCAACCCAAGTCACAGTTACAGGACCTCAAGGTTGCCAAACGCACCCTAAAAAAATTGGGCCCGCTAATTGCCCCAAACTCGCAAAAAGCCCAAGAGTTCGGGCATGGGTCGGGTTCGGGCTTAACAGTCCGTGGTATGTGTTCAACCCGCTAAAGCCCGTTTCTTTATGGGCCGGTCTTGCGCCCACCACAAATGGGTCAGCCCGACCCGATAAGCACCCTGAGAGCAGATCCACCATCTCATTTTGTGGAGGGTTTTTTTTTTTTTTTTTTTTTTTTTTTTTTTTTAGTGGACATTTGCATTACGCATGTGCCACTTTGGATATTCAAGGTGTCGGGATGTGAGAAAATACAACCAATCACGGGGAGTGTGATACCAGCCCATCTACTGCCTACAAGGATTTCTGATAGCGTATGAGAGCGGAAAGGAGAGGAAAAAGAAGGGAAAGAAAGAGAGAGTGAGGAGGAAATAAAGGTGAGAATCCAGTGGGCGGGGACAACATAGAAAGCAAATGTATCAGATAGGGCTGCAATTTTAATCTGAGAGGAGGGTGATATTGGCCATTAATTTAGAGAGTACTAGGTTGTGCAGGTTGTCCCAGTGGCGGCTCCGGGGTGTTCTCTTTGTTGCTCAGCAAGGTGAAACGACTGGTCGCTCATACAAAAATTTCCATCATTGGCCAAGCTTTTAGGTTCTTCAGGGCAGTGCTAACATCGCTGGGGTTATACGGAATCTTCTCCTTCCTCAATGCCTTTCTTAGTGTTCTTCGTTGAGGGGCATAAGCTGGGCAGAAATGAAAGAAATGAGTAACAGATTCAATGTGATATCTGCATCTGGGACAAGAGGGCTCAAATACTCTCCTTATCCTAAAAAGGTACCCGTTCAGACTACAGCAACCCAAAGCCAGTTGACTCAGTATTGCCAATGCCTGGATGCCCACATTGGGGGCGCGGCCCCTCAATCTACGGCTTGGTGTTAATACTTCGTTTAGGATCATTCTTCTAGCCTTGGTTAAATTGCTGTAGAGGTGGAAAGGGGGCATTTTGCCCGAGATTACCGCTTCACCAGCTGCTTTATCCGCCAACTTGTTGCCTTGGATTCCTGCGTGACCTGGGCACCATATGATATTGAGCTTTGTATTAGGATCTAGACATGACCACTCCTTTATCAGCTCCTTATATAAGTACTGGCCGGATTTAGAAGCCATAGGATTCATGATGCGGAGTATGGCCCCTTTGTTATCCGTGAATATGCTGAAGGTGCCGAATTGGTGTGGGGTGGAGGTTGTAATAATCTTGAAGGCTGCTAGAATGCCTAATGTTTCGCATTCATGGTTTGAGTGGACAGTTGTGTTTCCTGTAGCAAAACAAATAAGGCTGTTAGTATTCATCATCAGAGCTGCCGCTCCACCTCCTTTCTCCTCATGAAAAGACCCATCTGTGAACACAAGGCCCTGTTCCTGTTTGGCCCTACTAATGAATGTTTGAGTGGCCTTCAAGGCCTCTTCCTTTGTTAGATCCAGGTTGTGATACAAGATGTGGGATGGTGGAGGGGCTTGTTTGGAATTGAGCTGGATTTCAATGGGTTCCACATTCAGGGTCACAAAAGCCCGGAGCTGGTCCCTACAGATGGATTTACTAATTGCAGAATTGTCAGTTTGTTCAAGATGTAAGCGTCTCAAGAGGTCACCCCTTATGTCAGCTGATCCCCCAGATTGAACCAGCTTCCTTGTGAAAAAAAGGAATGTTGCCTTTGTAATGGCTTCCATGACTGGTCTATGAGTGTAATTTTCTTCCAGCCATCTCTGATTGGTGTTCCTGAATATGCCTTTGGCAAATTTATCACAGGCTCTGTCCAATGTGGTTGCTAGCGCTTGTATTTGGGACATGTTCTTCAACCAAGCCCATATGTGTGCTGCATACGTCACCCAAGGTAAAAGTACTGCTTCAATGAGCTTGGTTCTATCAAGCTCAGATAAACCCCATTGCGAGTTCCCTAGGCGGCCCAGGGCTCTTAGCGTGATTTGTCCCTTTGTTGATATGTTACTGATGTGCTGGTGGTACAGCAGTTTGTTATCTATTGTTAGCCCTAGCCACTTGACAGTGTTTGACAAGGTTAGCGGGGTGTCTCCAAAATGGAGAGGGTTGAGAGGTACTAGCGGGTTTCGGGCTTTCGATAAGATCATGATCTGTGTTTTATTCTTGTCAAATACAGCTGCGTGCCTTTGCCCCCACTCCAGGGAAAGATCTGCCAATTTTTTCATCATGTGAAGGGCTTGGTCCAGTGATTTACTGGCAGTCAGATGTACTACATCATCAACGTACCCAATTGATGAGACGTTTGGTGTGGGGGTTCCCCAAAGACTCAGTAAGTCGGAATTGTACAATATATATAAGATTACTGAGAGTGGAGAGCCTTGGGGGAGCCCTCTAGGGACTTGTTTGGCACTCGATACATAGTCATTCAACCTCATGACCGTGCTCCGGCCCGTGAGGAAGTCATGAATAATGATCCATAGGTATGACGGGCAGCCCTTGTTTCTAAGTATCTGAATTAGTCTATCCCGATGCACCATTGGGTGAGCTGATTGCACATCCAGGAACAGGGCCACTACTGTCTTCCTTTCCGCCCACCGGTCACGTACCCATGTGTCAAGGCGCAGGATGGCATCTTCCGTGCCAAACCCCTTTCGTCCTCCAAAATGGTTGGGGGATAACGCCCCTGATTTAGAAGACCATTTGACTAGCCGCCTTGCCAATATTAGCTCTAGTAGCTTGCCCAAGGTGTTCAGTAAAGCAATGGGCCTGTATGCCCCTGCTTTTGTATAATCTGGCTTGTTGGCTTTTTGAATAATAGTCGTGACAGCCATCTTCCAGCACGCAGGATACACCCCCTGGGAGAGAATTTGATTGTAGAGGGGGACTAGGTGTGGTCCCAACAACCTGGCCGTCAGCTTGAGGAGCTCATTATGAATGCGGTCTGGGCCAGGAGCTCTAGCCCTTGCAGCCTTTTCAATGGCAAATTCTACCTCCTTCAGAGTGACCTCTTCAAAAACTGCTGCTCTCCCACCTTCAATGCTGATCACATCTGTTAAATCAATATTTGGTTGGGCGTTGGAGGTGCCTTCAAATAGCATATCTGCTTTTTCGGCTTTTCCCGTTGCAAATGAACCGTCCAGTCTCTTCAGTGGCAATATCTGACCTCCCATTGACGGTTTGGTGCGCCTCAGAGCCCGGAAAGCTAGTGACGGTTCAGATTTCTCCAGAAAATTTTTCCAGTGATTGAATTTTAAGTGTTGGACTGTTTGGTGAAAAAACTTGTTCCATTCATTGTAACATTGGCAAGCTTCTTCTGTTTTGGCGCGGATCATCCATTGTTGAGCGCAATTTCTTGTCTGCAGGATGGGATTTAAGATTTTCCTGTCCCACCAAGCTTTGGATTGGGTTTCATTGTGCTTCACCATTCTTCCCAGAGCATGCTGGGTGGACTGCAACGCATTGGTTAAGCGCACCGCTCCTTTGTTTACATCTGTGACTGCCATTGCACTTCCTGCATAGCTTTCAAAAGATTTGCAGACTTCCCTGTGATTTAGCTGGTTCCACTCGGGCTTGGCCCAGCGCTGCAAGTATATATTGCCCTTCAGGCTCAGCTTGCCTATTAGCGCTTGGTGGTCAGACCCATAATTTTTGTCTGAGACTTGAACGTCAAGTAGCAGCTTGGAAGCCTTAAAGTTTGACCATATCAGGTTGATTACGGTTCCTCTTCCCTTGGACAAATAAAAGGTTGGGATATGCTTTGGTGAGGCCAGGAAAAATCCAAACTTGCTGCACAGGCCTAGCAATTTGGATGCCTCTTGGTGGGTGGAGTTATGGCCAAATGGATTCCACACTCAATGGTGAAGATTGGAATCCATGAATATACACATTGGTGTTTGCCTATTATGATGGATGTGGAGCCAGCGAGTAAGATCCTTTAGACCCTCGTTTGTCCTGGGGGGATTGTAAACATTAATCAGTGTTACTGATCCGTTTGCCACACCTTGGATTCTTAGCCCTATTAGGTGCTTGGAGTTAGTTGGTAAATGCATGAGGGTGTTAGATGGTGTGGACCCGTGTATGTATATACAGCACTTATGCCTGTCCCGCCAATTTGTGGGGCAATGTTCGAACCCAGCAAACATGTGCCATCCTGGGTGCGTGGGGGGGAGGAGAGTGTATGGGTCAACCCATGGCTCCTGTAGTAATAGAATGGAAGCGGACTGAGGATGGTTCAATATGGTGTGAGTAATTTCCTTTGATAAGTGGCAATTGAGTTGAATGAAATGCATGGAGTCTATAAGTCCGGTTTCGAGCATTAGTGGGTTGTGAGTTTTTACTGGGGTAAGCTCAAGTCTATTTGGTGTTTCAGAAAGGAGGGAGTCAGTATGTGTGTTGGATATTGGTTGTTCTACCATTGATGAGCAGGGAAATTGGGTCTCTTAGCCTGGATCCACGACATCTCAAAAGGGCATAATGTGCTGAATACCAAATGATTAGCATCTTCTACACCTTCTTCCTTGTTTTGCAGGCCTTCCTTACATCTGACACATTTGTTAATTTCACTTGTTCCCTCTGTACATTCTTTAGTCATATGGTCGCCATCACACCTTCCACAGCGTGGAGAATGCCTGCACCATTTTCTGAAATGTCCCATTTGGAGGCATTTAAAGCATTGGGCAGGATAAGGTTTGAATTTGGTGACTCTGTGGTAATTGTAATCAAGAAAAATCCCTGAGTGAGTTAGACGTTCAGCCAGATCCTTATCTGCAAGTGACAATACTATTGACCCTGCCTTCTTGGCTGTATTCATGTTGTCCGAGAGCCATCTCATGCGAATAATGTCTTCCTTTTTTAGGTGATTTGCCACGGCAATGTTTGATTTGCTGTGTTCGGACGTTGGGTTGAAATCTTTTGGTATCCCATGAACCAGGACGGACCAAGTACTAGGGGTGGCCTCAAGATCTGTATGCACCTGTTTGGACCAAAGATGTTTATTGTCCATCAACCATCTTTGGTGAAATTTATTTTTAGTGTAGAATACTACGTCACCGGAGTTCAACACGTGCGCGCCCGTCACCGTGACCAATTCATTGTCTACTCTTGCATTCATTTTGGCTAAGGCTTCGTTCGCCCGTTGTACAAATAGAGCTCTGGGGAGTTTGTCGATTTGGTTGTTAAGTGGATTGGAATGGATGACCGCTCTTCCTGGTCTGAGCTGGCGGAGCTCCTCTTTGGCGGGAGGTAGGGTGTTAGGTTTTCTGCCACTCGGTACCGATTTGACCGCCGCCGCTGCACGGCTTGCGTATGTTGGGATCTGAGGTACTGCGATCCGAGCCTGCGGAGGGATCGTAGGCGGGCCTGATTGCTGGAGAGCTATTAGTTGGTTGATTTGTCCCGCCATAGTCTTCATTTGAGCGTCGCGTTCTTTGTCGGCTTCGAGGCGATCTTTCTCCGTTCGAATCAAGACCCGGATTAGGCTTATTAGGTTCCTGTTCATTAGGATCTCACCGTTGGCGTTATAATTCGACGGGTCTTCAATTAGTTGAGACATGAATAACAATAATCCACTAGCTCCACTGGCATTCGGGGGCAGAGTTTCTGGGGCCTGGCACGCGTCGCCTTCGATGTCCATCTCGACGATTGAAGATCCTATTCTTATTGGTGGGTCGGGGGGGCGAAGGGAGGGCATATAGCCACAAGGAGAGAGAGTGGAAAAGGGGGATCAGGTCACTTTTTGTTGAAGAAGGAATATCGAAGAAGGAGATCGGGGGTTTCGGGGGTTAGAAGATGAGGTTGTGGTACGGACGATGATCTTGTGGAGGGGTGGAGTCCGGTGTTTCTGTAGGTAGACGCAGTAGGCAAGGCTGTTGTACACAGGTTTGAATCAGATCCCCCTGCGGTCTGTGACACTAAAGAAATCGCATATGTTACATCTGGCTGATGCCATAGTGAAATGGCCGCAGTGCGAGCATTCCATTCAAGGCCTTATCTGTGATAGGCTTTCGCACATTCTGACGCGTTTTAGGAAGGAGCAGGTTCATGCTTCAGTGGCAAATGCGTGGCCTTGTGCATGTTGCAGAACTTGTAATAATTACCGTATCCTTAGGATCGGACGACATCGGATGCGCTAATCACTCGTTCCATGTTGGCCTTCAAGCTGAAATCTTGAGAGTCAGGTTATGCTCCACGCGATCTCCAGCGAACTTCAGAAAAAAAATAAAGAAAAAAGAAACACCGAAGGGATGATAGTTGGGAGGAGCCTGTTTATTTTTCTAGGATGGGTGAATTCCTGGACCGGAATTGATGGTGTTGATTCCAGTACCTTTATTGATCTCTCTTTGAGTCTGGCTCCTCCAACTTCAAATCGGCCAGTCACTCTCACTGTACCCTGGTCTGACCACGATGGTCTGCTACAACTATCTCTGACTACGACTAATTCAAAATACTGTGGTGCACATTCGAACGAGAACATGATATCAAGGTCCTGTCAAGGTAATTCAAATGTCAGCTATCTCAGCTTGTCTCATGCTACTGATTCCCAACCGTTCGTTGTCTCCCCTGTTTGAATGCCTACGATAGTTCCTTTCAATGAAAAACTGAAAGCTAAGCTGTGTGAATCGGGAACTTTACACCACATAAAAACCAGGGAAAAGTGTCTAACCTTTCCACAAGATATGGTCAGTAGTGACGATGGCGATGGTACTCATGAAAAAGACTTGTATGCCTCAGAAAGCCCGGAAGAAGTTACCCCCGATTCTCAAATACTTTCCAAAAAAAAATATTCATGGTCAAAAGACAATAGTGTGAAACTGGGCCAGACAAATTATATCAAAAACACCAAATTAGACAATTTCTGTTTGTCAACACTCAACATTCATGCACAGAAAAGAATGGAACCTCAGAACACAAGTTCAAATGCCCAAGCTCCACTAGATATTGCCTTCAAAAAAGATTGTGAAGTCAATTTTGAAACTCCAGATATTCAAAAGAGAAAATTCCAAAGTGACTCTCAAGAAACAGGGGACATTATTTGGAAACGCAAGGCTTTTCAGTCAAATATTTTTAAAGATAAACATCACCTGAATCCAACTGATGTATCACATTTGCCAAATATTTCCTCTCAAGTGAGGGATAAGAATGTGATTCCAGATGACTTTCATAGATTAAAAGGAATATCAAAACAAAATCCCATGAATTTATCACAACATGAACTAAAGAAGTTTTTTACTCTAGGTGAGACTCAAGCTTTGTCTTCAAACCCACACAAACTACAAGGAATGCATTTTTTCTATGAATTCAAATCAAAACCTAAACCAAATAATTGTGAATTGAAATTTATTAAAGAAATACAGAAAGGAAAATCAAATGAAGTGAATGAAAAGGCATTTAATAAACTAAGATTTGACTGGAGGGTATTTCAGAAGAAAGGCTGGACTATTTATCATGAAAATAAAAGACATGAGCTCATTTGCAAATGGATTGGAGGTCAAAATTATCAAACAATATCTGATGATGAAATTAAAATCAAGTTGTACATCTTAAAAACAGGATTTGTTTCAAGGTCAACTCAAAGAATAAGATCTTTTAAAGAAGATTTGCATGATCGAAAAGCATCTCAAAAAAAGAGAGAAATTCTCTTGAAAAATTCAATCAAAATTCTTTTTGAAAATAAAGATAAATGGATTCCTTATTGGAAATCAAATGTTGACAGTAGTATTAGGTTGGATCTCTCTGGGGAAAATAAACGCAGTAGAGAAAGGATTTGGAAAATATTCTCTACTGTCCTTTTCTATTCTGATATGATTGATACAATCTGTGAAATGTTAAGAATTGATGCAAATATTCCCAAGATAAAATTGATTGAGCTATCAGCAAACCACTTTAATGAAAAAAAATTAACAGAATTCTTTGATGATGAGAAAATTTCATTGAAAAGAAAATGTTCAGGGAAAATTTTGAATGGTTATATTGATCGAAAGAGATATAGAATTTCAAACCTAGTTTGGAAATATTTATGTTTCATCATAAGAATTTCCCATAGGCCTGAGCTTCAGAGTTACTCCTTGTTAATTAGGGGCCCCCTATCAACTCAATTCAAATCATTTTTCAATGATTTATTCTGTTATTCTATCATTAACTTTAATGACTTTATCCTTTACTATCATAAAGAAGCAAAATGAGTACCAATGTGGTACTAAATAATGATTATCTTTTTTATTCATTTTCTCCAATCTTATAAGCCTAGTAGATTCCAAGACCCTTGAAATCTTTTAGATACTAGAGATTACATGGTTAGAATAAAAATATTATTCAAAGTGATGCAGAAATTATACATAAATGCTTGGACAGAGAAAATCCAAGGGGTTGATTTGATATGTTTGAGGGTGGTTTGATAATAATTAAATAAAAAAGAGGGGCCATAGATAAAACTGAGGATATCTAACACTTCTCTTCAGGAAATCAAACTTATAATTTATGCCCTGGGGAACTTTTAACCTTTGGATAAAGAAAGTACTGCCCAGAAAAGGCATGGTATGGCCATACTTGGGTAGCAAGAAATTCAGAGAGGAGAGGAATGGCTTATTTATTGAGTATTCAATACCGGGTTACCTGCAATGGCTAACTAGTGGGTGAGTTGGGGGCCTATAAAAATCCTTTGAGGGCTACCACAGAGTAATGATTGAGTTACTAGGGTGGAATTTCCAATTGAATGATCAGAATAAAGTAAGAGAAGTGCTACTTCTATAGCAGTGCCTTCCTTTTAATTGGGTAGAAAATTAGCTTTCTTAGAAAACCTGTCCACTATGAATTGGGCTGAGTTTGAGGGGTAAGCTCCTCCAGGGTGTGATCCTGTTACAAAGTCCATATTGATGATTTCCAATCTGTTCTTGGGTTCAGCAATTTTTTGTAGTAGACAAAATTGTTAACCAGTGGTCCTGTTCGATTTCTGAGAAAATTTCCCAGCTGGAAAAATATTTGATAGTGGAATTTCTCCAATTTATCCACCAGGATGTTTTCTTAACCTTTTCTAGGGTTATATCAGAAGATAAGTGACCAGAGGAACATTCAACATGGAATTCAGCTTGAATATGTTTAACATTCTATTCTCTTGTTTTTTGGAATTTTATTCTACTATGAATTTTGCATTAATATTGATTGAAGCCTTTTTTATGACTGTTATTGTTTATTTATTATCACTATGCCCATGAGTGTTAGAAATAATGTGATTCCTTTATATTATACTAAGTTAGTCATAATTTTAGTGAAATCTTTATATCAATCCATGTGGCTCCTCATTAGATGTGGTCCTTCAAGTAGTGCGGAATCTAATGGTTTGATATTGAATACTTTATATTCATTTTTATTCTTTCCATTCAACTACTTGTCAGCCAGCCTGTATTTAGTCTATTTATATTGATTCCTGATCAAGTGAATCTACCCATCTGTTCTGACTTACCATGAGCTGGAGTGCCCCTTTGACTCCTAGATCCTCTCCTCTTAGTGTTATAAGATTTCAATCCTCATCCTGTAAATCCTTTCAACTGGAGCAATCAACTCTAATTACAAAATTTTTAAGACTATGAAACTAGAATTTTGATGCCTATAGAATACTAGACCATTCTGTTAAGTTTTATGCTAACTTCATCTCCTGACTTGTACTCATTGCCACGCTCAATGTCACTTCACGGGTGAAGACACTTCACTCCTAAGATTGAAGTGTACCCGGTTTATTTCTTTACTTCTTTTCTAACCCTGTCATGTTGGGATGACCTCTTCATACTTGTCTGCTTGACATTCTCATTTGACTCAACCTCGACTCAACCTTCTCATTCAAATTAACATTTCCACTTGATTAGTTTCATTCTCTTTCTTATTTCTGTTCCTTCCTTGCTTGACTCAATCCTTCTCACAACTCAACCTGTCCGTGTGCCCGGTGAGATATTGTGTCCATCTACGGTTTCATAATTTTCATCTCATTGATCTGACTTTTTCCAATCCTGTCAATTTTCTTCATTTCTGTTTCTTCATTAGTCCTCTCAACCTCACTTGCCCGTCCATCTCCCCAAACACTCAGCGCCTGTTCACTTCTATCAACCTCACCTTACTTGGCTGAATGTTTGTTACTCTCACTCTGCGATTTGTCTCACCAGATTTGATTTCTCATTGACTTGTCTTTGTTTTCTCAGTCTCCAGTTTTGTGTTCAATCCATTCTTCACTTTAACACGGTTAAAAGCCAAATGGCCTCGACTCAACCTCAAACTTCAAACTGCTACGACAAAACTGGAAGAAGTCAGCCATGTCAGAAGGGTTCAGGCAAGCTATGCTGAAGTCAGCTCTCGACACAATCCCCAGACTGAGCGATTACAACTATGGCGTTTGGAAGGACAAGATGGACGCCATCCTGGACGTTTGTGGATGCTCCAGATCTATTAATGACGATGTGTCAACGCTAGAAAACGAAGTTAACGAAGAAATCAAGCTCCTGATAATCTCCAGGCTTGAGGCGGCTACGCACAATAACATTGTCACACCTACTAATAAGAACTCTGCTAAACTAATCTGGAAGGCGATTATCAACAAATATGCATTGTCCCAGGCTTCAAACAGGGCAAGGGTTTTCAACGATTTCCTGTACTTGCAATATTTGCCGGACGAGATCGAGGACTTTATCACTAAGGCAAAAGTGAGCCTCAAGAAATTTTCGGAAGTTGGAATTATTCTTCCTAACAACATTCTGGCATATCACCTACTTTTTAAATTCCCTGAATCTATGAAGGACTTCAAATGCCAAATTATGCACACAGACAAGGAACTCACGGTGGAATATGTATTGAATCATCTTACCCAATTGAACAATGAATCTCAAGCGCAAACGTCTCAAAACGTTCAACATTTGAGGACGGAAGTGGCTCTTACCAATTTCAAAACCAGTGGACCAAACAACTCCGAAAAACAGGGCAAAAGAAAGAGATGTACTGAGGGTTACCACAATCCCAAGCAAGATAAGCATCATTTGGCCGACAGCTGCTGGAATCTTCATCCAGAGGTTGCGCCTGATTGGTGGAAAGAAGACCAAGCAAAGTGGAAATCTTGTAAAACGCAAACCAAAAATAATGTAGCTCACTACCTTGCTCTTCTGTCAATGTGGATTGACCACGGTAACTCCAACTCAAAATTTATCCTTGATAGCGGCGCGTCAATACATATGATTAACAACAGTAGATATTTCAAGGAACTATTGCCCTGTGAAGATCAGACCATCAAAACTGGAAAGAGAGGCGCAGAACTCAAGATTAAAGGCAAAGGAACGGCAATACTTGTCTGGGCAAATTTCACGCTTGAACTGTCCAATGTTTTCTACGTTCCAAACTTGACCATTAATCTGATTAGCGCCGGTGCTTTAAATCAAGCCGGATGCTTGCTGAAAGCTGGCAAGCATGGATTCAAGGTGTCCAAAGATGGTGTAAGAGTGTTCAACGGGACGATTGTAAACAATCTTTACTCCCTAGAAACACCCAACTTTGATCAAAATCTGATTCAAACTCACTCTGCAAATCTGGCTATTACCCAGGAGGACAAGCTCATGGAAATTCATCAAACCTATGGGCACCCGTCACTGTCAAGACTCAAACAATTCACAAAACACATTTTGCCTGAAGTCAAAAGAAAGTTTGAATGCATCTTCTGTGTCAAGAGCAAAATAACCAAATCGTCCTTCAAGGAAACATCCACCAAAGCAAAAAGAGTTTTTGAGCGGATTCACTTGGACCTTATGGGACCACTCAAGCCTCAGTCAAAGGGGGGGCATTGGTACATTCTCACTCTTGTTGATAGCGCTACAGGATATATTGGGGCCTTTCCTCTAGGATCTAAGGAAGAAACCTCTGAAGTTATCATTGATCTAATTGAAAAGGAGAATAAAAAACGTGGGTATTATCCTTCCAAGGTATGTTTGGATGGTGGATCCGAATTTGTGAATTGAAAACTACAAAACTACTACAATGAAAATCACATTTGGCAAGTGGTATCCAAACTGTATCATCCCAAGCATAATGGGAAGGCAGAACGAGCAAATCAAACCATCTCAGAGTCGGCAAGAAACATACTAAAGGACAGTCAAATTTCAGCTAATCAGTGGCATGAGATTATCAAATCAAGCGCCTTCATGTTAAATCAAATTCCCAGAGAGACAAACTCCGAATCCCCCTGGTTCCAAGTACATGGGCATTCCTTGCCGGGTTTGTATCTGAAACCCATTGGATGTCCTTGTGTTTACCTTCTCACAAGGAGAGATAAAGGTTATAAGTTCAAGGAAAAGGGAGAGGAAGGAATCCTAGTAGGCTTCAATCCGCTCTTCCATTCTTATTGAATCCTAACTAAATCTAACTCTGTCATTTCTACAAAGCATGTCAAGTTTCTAAAGATGTCTAACCCTCAAAACTTGAATCTTTCAATTACATCAGATGATGCTGACAGCAACCAGAGCATCAATGAACCTGAAAGACCTGGAGACCCGCAGTTGGAACGCACAAATAATCCTGCCTTCACAAAGTTTTGATCAGAACCAACTGAAGTCTCAGATTCAGCATTGGATTGCGATGAATCTCAGCAAGATCCAGAGTCGGAAGATTCAGCGGATTTTCAAGAGAACTCTGTCCCCAAGCCTGTCACGAGCAGGTCAATGTTGCAACACAAGCAGTATGACCCTGCACCTCCCACTCAACCACTTAGAAACCTTTGAGACCAATCCTCAATCAAACCACCTCAGCGCTATGGTTTCTTTCACTACTACAAACCAAAAAGTTACAATGATGCTGTCACATGCAAAGAAAATCTGAAGTGGATCAACAAAATGGATACAGAGATATCATCCATTGAGTTGTTTGGCGTCTGGGAGGAATACAACGGACCTGATCCGGCCAACCCCCTTCAAACTACCTGGATCTACCGGCTGAAAGAAAACTGCCATGGCGACCCAGTAAAGTATAAGGCACGCCTCTGCGTGCAAGGATGTAGTCAAATTGAGGGATTAGATTATTTTGAGACTTTTGCGCCCACGGGAAAACCCTCAACTCTCCAACTTTTGCTCGTGTACACCCTGAAATCCTCTCAGAAAGTCCGTCAATTCGACGTGAAAAGTGCGTTCTTGCATTCTCAAATAGACAAAGAAGTCTTCATTTGAACTCCAAAAGGCTCAAAGCAAAAGTCAAAATATCTCAAATTAAAAAAATCTCTCTATGGATTAAATCAATCCCCCAAAAATTGGTACAAAACATTAACATCATGGTTCAAGGAAATTGGTTTTTACAAATCCACCTGCTATCCCTGTCTGTATTTATTGAACAATGGAAAATCCAGGCTATTCTTCCATGTTGACAATTTGATTCTGGTAGGTAATGGGGAGAACTTCAAAATGAAATTCTTGGAAAAATTCAAGGGATCCGCAAGTCAAGACCCAAACACTATACTTGGGATGAAGATTGATGTTGAAACAGATTGGATCCTTCTCAGCCAACCAAATCACATTCAACATGGGCTTGAAGAATTGGGGCTGACAAGCTGTAAAGGCTCATCCACTCCTCTTACTAAAAACCTGCAACTTACCCTGGCCTCAGATGAGGAACACAAACAATTCAAGGCTCTGAATATCAACTACAGATTGGTTATAGGGCTCCTCAACCATATAGCCTGTTTCACGAGACCCAACGTCAGCTTTGCCGTCTCGAGTTTAGCTTGGTTCAACACCAAACCCGGTATCACACACTGGAACAAGTTGAAGAAAACATGGAAATATCTCAGATATACACAACACTATCAAATCCAGCTCAAGTATCAACCTCAATCAAATGCTCTGGAAGTATTCTCTGATGCTTCCCGGGGGGATGATCCCAACACTCGAAAGTCTCAAACAGGATATCTCTGTGTGACCTTTGGTAGTCTTGTTTCTTGGAATAGTTGTAAGCAGAAGAATATAACGTGGTCTTCCACGGATGCAGAACTAAACGCGCTGGTTGACTCATATCACGAAGCGACATGGATCAAAGCCCTGATGGATGAAATATTCACAACATCTCCAGAATCTATACCTCTTCACATTGATAACAGTTGCCTGGACGATAAAATTAGAAAGTTTGGCTCAAACTCGAAAACGCGACATCTGGACTTAAAGACTAAGGGGATGAGAGATGAATTAGCAAAAAAGAAAATCAAAATTAAGCTAGTGAGATCTACGGAAATGAAAGCCGACTCACTAACAAAGGCTTCTTCCATTCAAAGCATATTTCTGTTATTCCCTTTTATTGACTCTTCTCGCGTTCTTCCCAATATCTCATTGGGCATGGAGGGGTGTTAAGTTTTATGCTAACTTCATCTCCTGACTTGTACTCATTGCCGCGCTCAATGTCACTTCACGGGTGAAGACACTTCACTCCTAAGATTGAAGTGTACCCGGTTTATTTCTTTACTTCTTTTCTAACCCTGTCATGTTGGGATGACCTCTTCATACTCGTCTGCTTGACATTCTCATTTGACTCAACCTTGACTCAACCTTCTCATTCAACTTAAAATTTCCACTCGATTAGTTTCATTCTCTTTCTTATTTCTGTTACTTCCTTGCTTGACTCAATCCTTCTCACAACTCAACCTGTCCGTGTGCCCGGTGAGATATTTTGTCCATCTACGGTTTCATAATTTTCATCTCATTGATCTGACTTTTTCCAATCCTGTCAATTTTCTTCATTTCTGTTTCTTCATTAGTCCTCTCAACCTCACTTGCCCGTCCATATCCCCAAACACTCAGCGCCTGTTCACTTCTATCAACCTCACCTTACTTGGATGAATGTTGGTTACTCTCACTCTGCAATTTGTCTCACCAGATTTGATTTCTCATTGACTTGTCTTTGTTTTCTCAGTATCCAGTTTTGTGTTCAATCCATTCTTCACTTTAACACATTCCATAGTGTGAATCTTCCAGCTTTATAAGTTTTTAGAAAAGGTTTGGGTAAGCTGTCAATCAGTTCAGCAGGAGGTTTATTACTCTCCAGAATGGAAACAAGAGTTTTCATATTAGGGGTGTAAGTCTCTCTGATAGAATCAAAGAGGGATTCATCCAGTTTACAGATATCTATTCCCATGATTGGTGCTTCAGGTTCAAGCATGCTGATATTTAGTATGGGAAATATATCAAGATCTTCTGGATCATGAGCAGGATTTCTGGGGTCATTGGGTAAATCATTCCTTCACAGTCTGTCAGAATCCTCATTTTTAGCTCCAGCCTGGTTGACTATGGTCATTTTCTCTCTGTACTGTTGTATAGCTATCTTCCATCTAAACATATACTTTCTGGGATTTTTCATGTTCATGAAAGTTCTGACAGCATTACATTCAGTAATTACCACAAAGTTGGTAACTTCCAAGTAAAAATGGAGTTTCTCTAATTCCCAGACTAGAGCAAGAAATTTCATTTGACTAGCACCATATCTTTTTTCTGTATCCTTGAATTGCCTGGGTATAAAGAGTATAGGTTTCTCCACTTGTTTATCAGCTTCTACTACTTCTTGGTGTGAAGCATCTCCTAGGCCTTCCATGATATCATCTATGTATAGCTTGAAGGTTTTGGTGTAATCCAGTTGGATCAATACAGGGGAAGGGAAGTGGTCATAGTTATTTTGAGTTCCTTGTAATTCTACAGTCTTTCATGAGTCATCTTAAACAGTGTGCTGTTGTTGCATATTTCATAAAAACACTTTATTAGTAAGGAAAAATTGGGTATTTACTTCCTGTACTAACTTGAGAAACTGACAAAATACAGGATTTTATTCTTTTTTTGGGGGAATAGATCTGTTCATAACAGCAGCAATTTTTCTGTGATCAGCAGTCAGTGTTATTCCAGAAACTATTTTTTCCAAATCATTGGTTCTCCCTATCCTTTGTTACACTTTTCCATGGATACCTTCAAACCTCTGGTTGGGATGGTTCTCAGAACTATTGTTTGTTTGTACATGTGAATATTCCACTCATTGGAGTAAATTATAACATCATCAGTGTACAACATCATCCAAAGATGTATGATGAATCAACCTAGAACTGTATCAATCATCTTTTAGAAGTGATAAGGGGTTTTTTTATCCCATAGGGCATTCTTAGATATTAATATATGCCTAGTTGATATATAATTCTCCTGAATCCCCTACTGTTAGGGCTCATAGTTTTTGGTAAAATCCTTTCAGAATATCCATTGTTGTTATAAAATTAGCCTCAAATAATTTATGAAGAGCATGATCAACCCTTGGTATGGGATAGTATTCAGCTTGAGCTTAGTTTTATTCCGTGGGGATCCTGGTGGATGCCAATTAAATCCTGAGATAAATGCAAGGATTCAGAATTTGGGACATCCTCTAGTAATTCTTGTTAAATCAAGTCTCCAAATTCAAAGTTTTTGTGGACGTATTCCACTAAAAAAAGATAAAAAAAATAAAAATACAGCATTATTTTTTTCACGGGTGCTACCCTTAAACTCACAGGGGTACTACGTCCCTGAAACTTCCAGTATACACAGACAAATCTGTCAGATTGCTACTATGTACAGAGCAACCTGTCAAAGTAACAAAAACAGAAATTAAAAATAAAAATAAAGATAGAATAAAATAAAATTTAAAGTAGTAGGAAATCCATCAATATTATTGCAGAAATGGATTCCCCATCCAAAATAAGGTAGGGTTTTAAAATAATTAAATAAAAATTGACAAAAAATTCACAGCACAAATATGGCACCTTTGGGCCAACTTAATATCTCACATGTATTTTCATGTATAGGTTTCACGCCTAAAATTCAGTCAGAATTGTGGTGTTGTGTATATTTTATGAGTTACACACAGAAATGTGTTCTGTCACAATTCCTGCACGCAGCCCCGCGTCCCTATAAAAATCCTATGAATCAACCTCCTGCGTACCAAAGTCCCGCATGCAGCCAATTTTGCCACGCAAGCAGCGGATCCTACCCCGTGCGCATCTGAATGGACTGATCCCCGCATCCGGATCCATTGTGACAAATCTGACAGAAGGTACCACTCACAGGAGCTACAACCTAGTAAGGTTTACCTGGTATATTTAATAAGGTGACATATGCATTTCAAATGATTTAAAAGCCTTAAAAACTTGTTAAAAGTATTATATAATTAATTCAAAAATATTTTGAATAATAAATCACATATTGAAGGTTACCACAAAACAGACTGATCATGATCTTTGAATACCACAAAATACTACAAAAAGTGGCCGTAAAAGTTTTTAAAAACTACCTACATGCTCATCAGATGATGGAAAATCAATGAATATTCACATCTGTCTACTTTAAACCAATATTAATATTAAAAATAAAGGATAAGTGCAGAATGATCAGAATTATGCCATTAACAGATGAACAGATCCTGTGGCTAAAGTAGTGCAGAAATCCAGCAGATCTGAGGACATCTGATTGAAAGCACCAATTAGAAGTGATAAACTTGCCCTGAATGATCTACCAGCCTCAGCTCATGAGTAGAACCCTCTCTACTTTCCCTGAGAAGCTCATTATCACCCAAAAAGGTATCTATACAGACCTCTTTGGATCCATTATTCCCCATCAGTTTACCAGGAATTTATAATTATCAATCAGACACTGGGTCATTGTTGCTCAAGTGCTTATAAGGAGATAAGCAAGTGGTTTATAACTTAGTCTGTAGTATTATTATTATTTCTCAAAAACAATCAACCTGATTCATTAAAGTATAGTCAAGCAATCAACCCCAACTGCTCTGAAAACCTTTACCTGAATCTTTGCAGGCTTTCTGTGGAATTATTGCACAGAGTAATTGTTTCCGTTCCTGCCTTGGCCATTGTGCTGTTTTTCCCAGCCATACTAGTGGATAAGTCCTTATAAGGCACCCATTATTCATTCCAAGGTTCTTAAACTGCCTAGGGAGGCCCCTTAAAGAGAGGTTTCCTGTCTACAAAGATCCCCAGTTGTATAATACTATGGCCCCTCTTTTTATAACATGTTGAAAACCCTTCTAACCAAACCAATTAAAACTAGCAAAAGCTCTTGAAGTATCTGTTATTTGAGCTCTTTTGGTGTTTATTTTTGGAGTATTATTATTCCAGCATTATTATCACTCTCTGTAGCTAAAGGACTGCAAGGTTCCTGGTATCAGAGAGATGACAGAATCCTTGTTTACACAGGCATTTCAAGAACTTTGTTTTTTGACATTTTAACACAGCAGGCCTGTAGATAGGTTTCTTAAACCCTCATGGATAATCTTTTATAATTTTGGGACCAGTTAAACCCCTTCAAAAATTGAGTCAAAAAATCAACAAAATCCAAAAAAAAAACTCATTTTTGGAGCTATTACTTTGGCTTCCTTTTTTTGGCACTTTGAACTCTCACAATATTTATGAAATCGGCTGAAGAGCTTTTAAATATTTTTTTGAGATTTTTTGGATGTATCCTTGGCCTCCAAAAATTGGATCAAACGTAAAAACACTTCAAAATGGAATGTCCTTTTCAAGATTTTTTTTTTCACTTCTTGAATCAATGTCTCTCTCAATTTTTTCTTTTGAAAAAATTAAGATTAACATCAAAACATTGAATGAAAAATTTGGCTGAGCTTTGATTACAGGGTTTAATCCACAAATTATTCAGAATAATAAAAATAATTGAAAATAAAAGGTGTGGTCCACAGTTTTGGTTCTAATTTTTGTTCTGTTTCAATAAATACAAATACAAAATTTTATTATAAATATTATAGAAATAATTTTGGTTGATATTATTCAACTACTATGGGTTTTATTTTTCTGTTGGATTTACTCCTCTGTTGAATTTACTCCTTGGGAACAAAACCTAATCACCAAGCTCCAAGTTCTTATGAATAATGGTCATCCAAGCTTTGGAATCCTTGGTCACAAAGCTTTTCCACAGTGGATCCAATTTGGGGGCTGGCCAATGATCAGACTTGAAATTGAATGAGACTATTTCATGAAGTTGATTGAGGGCCCATTCATAGTTATCCTTTTTTTTCTTGGGATAAAAAAAAGAAATCAACTGAGAAAGTTCTTGAAGAATTGTTTACCCCAACAATATGAAGAAGAGGCATCCCAAATTTATTTGTTTCATATTTGCATTCCATCATGAGAAGAGTAGGAAATCTTTTTAGAAGTTTTATGGAATCAGGATTTGAAATGAATAAAGAAGTGATGTGTCCATTCATATTGTTGATTCTGTAAAAAAAAGAAGAATTTAGGATTTCCAGTATTGAAGCTTCCATTGGGGCTTTTCCATCAAGATATTTTTTTTGGATTTGAGATCTTTTATTATAAATAGCACTGAGGTTTGTATGAACTGAAGTTGAGGAGATTTTTATAGGAGAATTTAAAATTTTTAATGGGGCAAAACCAGCCTTGGTTAAGTTTTCTACAGTCTCCTGTTGCTTTCCATGAATTATTATATGGATTGGATGAGTAGAATGATCATCAGAGGGGGCATGGTTGTGGTCTTGACATATAACTTTAACCTGCCAGAGACCTAATCTTTTGGAGAAATTTCCAGATAATCTAAAAGGGAAATTGGTCTTTCTTGTTGTTTGCAGTTTTTTGGGATATTTACTGGGCTTATATTCTCCAGATTTATCACATTTATATGTTTAGGTATTTTTCTTCAAGTTTGATACTCTAGTAGAAATGGTATATCCACGGGACTTTGCCCATGATTGGATAGCATCAACTAACTCCTCCTTTTGATTATATTATAGTTCAGGAGGAGCGGTCAGAGGAGTTTTATCATTAGATTGAGTAGATGAGGAAAGGGCCAGAGGAGTAGAAACACTATTTTGATTAGATATGCTGATGGAGGATGGGCCAGGTGAGACAGTTCTGAAAAGTGGGTGGATGTTTTGTTGAGACATTTTGAAAAGGGATGTTTTTTTTAGAAAGGAATTTGAGATTTGAGTTGATGATTCAAAACTATTTTGAGTAGAAATGGAGTGAGAAGAGTTTTTTGGTTCAGGAGGTTTGATATGGTAGTGGTAAATTTGGAGTGTGTTGTTTTGTGTTGTGTTGTTTTGTTTTGTGTTGTGTTGTGTTGTTTTGCGTTGTTTTGCATTGTGTTGTGTTGTGTTGTGTTGTGTTGTGTTGTGTTGTGTTGTGTTGTGTTGTGTTGTGTTGTGTTGTGTTGTGTTGTGTTGTGTTGTGTTGTGTTGTGTTGTGTTGTGTTGTGTTGTGTTGTGTTGTGTTGTGTTGTGTTGTGTTGTGTTGTGTTGTGTTGTGTTGTGTTGTGTTGTGTTGTGTTGTGTTGTGTTGTGTTGTGTTGTGTTGTGTTGTGTTGTGTTGTGTTGTGTTGTGTTGTGTTGTGTTGTGTTGTGTTTTGTTGTGTTGTGTTGTGTTGTGTTGTGTTGTGTTTTATTGTGTGGTGTTGTGTTTTGTTGTGTTGTGTGGAGTGGTATGGTGTGGTGTATTGTGGTAATGGGGGGAGTGGAGTGGTATGGTCTGGTGTGGTGTGGTCTGGTCTGGTGTGGTGATGGGGGGTGATGGGTGGGGGTGGGTGGGCGGGTGGAGAAGGTTTCTTTTATGGATGATGGGAGGATGGGAGCGCTCCAAAATGACCTGGAAAAATTTCAAACTCATATTGAATAGGAATGGTTAGGGTTTTATGCATGGAGGGCTCAAAAAAGCAGAACCCAGCCCAGAGGGGGGTTTGTTGCCCTCCTTTTTGAATATGGTTTTTAGGGAACAAATAGTGCTTCAAAAATTAAGAAACAAATATATTTGAAAACCTTGAGAGGCCTGCTTCAAACTTTAAAGGCTAATCTTCATATGTAAACACAACAAAGAATGCAGAAATAAGGAAAGACCACCCCTTTTATTTTCAATTATTTTCATTGTGATGAATATTTGGTGGGGTAAAACCTATAATTAAAGCTTAGCCAAATTTTTCATTCAATTTTTGGATGTTAATATTAATTTTTTCAAAAAAAAAAAAATGGAGAGGAACATTGATTCAAGAAGTGAAAAAAAAATCTTCAAAAGGATATTTTATTTTGAAGTTTTTTTACATTGGATTCAATTTTTGGAGGCCAAGGATAAATCCACAAAATCTCAAAAAAATATTTTAAAGCTCTTCAGCTGATTGAAAAAATATTCTGAGAGTTCAAAGTTCCAAAAAAACTCAAGCCAAAAGCCAAAGGAATAGCTCCAAAAATGAGTTTTTTTTTTGATTTTTGCTAATTTTTTGACTGGATTTTTGAAGGGGTTTAACTGGTCCCAAAATTATAAAAGATTATCCATAAGGGCTTGAGAAACCTATCTACAGGCCTGCTTTGTTAGAATGTCAAAAAAAAATTACTTGAAACACCCGTGTAAAGAAGGATTCATCCATGTATACTGGACATTGCGGGGACATAGTACCCCTGTGAGTTTGAGTGTAGCACCCATGAAAAAAATAATGCCCTCAAAATATAAGTTTTTATTATATTTATTTTTATTTTTATGTATTTATTTTCATAAATTTTGTGGAGAAATATTTCAATGCTCACTTTTGTAATTTTTCTTCAAGAAGAAGAGTTGTATTCTATATCTTTTCCAAGCTTGGTGTTTCCTTAGAAAAGAATTAAAGTTAATAAGTCTTTTCAACTCAATTTCTTCCTACTTTTCTGCTTCTTTTTTTTAATAAAGGAACATTTCTTTTTGTTGTTCTGGGGTTAAAGAATCCCAGAAATTGGCTACAAGATAGCTGAGTTTTTCTTCCTTTTTCTGTTTAAGAAGATTAAATATACTGAATCAATTCTCCATTTGTCTTTAGATCCACTAGGAAAATTGGAAAAAATAATATTTTAAATAATTATTTTTACTTACTTTTACAGTAAGTCCCTGTTCCAAGAAATAGATAATTTCTTTAGAATATTTACTGGCCAGAACCCCAGTTTTCAGATTCCTGATACCAGGAAGCCTTCAGTCCTTTAGCTACAGAAAGTGATGCAGTGAGAGAATAATAGTAATCTTTGAAATAAACATAGTAAAAGCTCCAAAATAAATATAATGGGAGCTACTGAAAGTTATATAGTGGTTTGGTTAAGAGTGTTTTTTTGATATTTAACAAAGAGGGGCCACAGCCTTATAAAAAACTTGGGATCTTTAACACCTCTCTTGAGGGGATCAAATTTGGACTGTGCACCCCAGCAGATGGGGACATTCTGAATTAATCAAGATGCAATTATTATCCAAATAAATGGTAAAAATGGAAATGCAAGAGAGCACAAAAGCCAAAGCAGGAAGTAGATAACTTCTTTCTTTGAGTCATTAATCACAGATTACCTGCAATAGGTCATGGTTGATGGGTCTCAGATCAAAGGTGGGGCTCTTGATAATTTTGCTTCAATGGAACAGTAATGGTTTGGGGTTAACAATAAGAATTTCAGACTAGAGCCATGAATCACTTGTTTCTCTGTTATAAGAACCTGATCATGGATGGCAGAGTTTTTGGACAATAACTGATGAATTCTGGGGTTGAAAGAGCCAAGAAAGGTCTGTATAAGTACCTTTTTGGGGTGAAAGGAGCATCCTCAGGGCATGTAGAGAGGGTAGAGCTTGTGGGCTAAGGCTAGTAATCCAGTAAAGGAATTTTTAACAATTCCCCTTGGTGCTGTAAACCAGCTGATCCTGGATCTGTAAGGTTAGTCCCCAATTTTGGATGCAGGGTCTGTCAATGTTTCAATTTGTTATTTTGGTGATTCTACATGTATCCTTAATTTTTACTGTTTTCAATTGACTAAAGTGATTAAATATGGGTGCTTATTGATTTTATTTCATCTCCTGATCACTTTGGTAATTTTTAATAATTTTCATATGGCCTTCTTTGTATGTTTTGTGGTCCTCAAAGATCTGGATCAATCAGTGTCATGACAATACTCATTATTTTCTTTGTAAGTTAATAAAATTTTTGGTTTTATTTTCTGTGATTTTATTTGATAAATAATGTTTTTATATTACCCACCATGCATATATCACATCATTACATATGCATGGGTGAACTGTCTAGGTTGTATATGTTATTTGCTGTGCCTTGTTGACAAGGGAGAGGTATTGCTGATCTGAGGCACGCAAGTGTGGCTGCTGCAAGCGGGAATTGCATTGGCTGCATGTGTGATCTTTTTCTGCACTTTGCATGCAGGCTATTGGTCATTTATGCATGTTTTAATGAGGTTGCAGGCTGTGCAAGCAGGTTCCTTCACTAAACTAGTTCAAAAAGCAGTTATTTTTAGGACTTTCAATGCATTCAGGGCTGGATCAAGGCGTGCAGAAGGTGTGTAGGGATGCAGGGCTGCGTGCGGGAATCTTTACAAAACAAATTTCCGCCTGTAACTCCTGAAATATACCCAACACCTCATTTTTGACTGAATTTTAGTTGTGAAACCTATGTGTGAAAAGGTATGTGAAATATTAAAATGGCCAAAAAGTAACTGTAGCAATTTTTGGAGTATTTGAGCAATTCTTTTGAATTATTTAATATATTAAGGATTAGTAATTCAAGGGTGGGGTTGGTGAGTGACCCTACCCAATTTTGGGTGGGGAATTTAAATTGGTAAAAATATTTATGTATTTCCCACTCCTTTCCAAGTTTATAAAATAGCTTTGTTGTTTATATTATTTTGTCTAATTTTGACAGGTTTCTCTGTACAAGTAGCAAGCTGACACTCCCCACTGTGTACCAAAAAAGTGGAATTCCCAAAAAGGTACCTACCAACTTCAGTTTTTGGCTCAGAACCTGGGGATGGAAACCTCTATCTTCAAGGAAAGCTCCTTGATTTTCAAATTTTTGAGTGATTGCAGGGCTAAAGGCTGTCAAACCCAAATTAGAATATCAGGCAACTTGTTGAACTCCAGAAACCATGCAAAAACATCTCCCCAAGTCTCTATTTCCTTTTTTAAGTATCCCATGACTGTTTGAAGGTGGTAAACAGTGTTACAAGTCTAAAAATAATGCTAAAGGAAATGAGTAATTGAATTTTGACTGGGATTGTTTTGGTGTACAAAGGGAATTATTTTCATGGAAAAAATTATATCAACATAACCCATAGCATCTCACAGAAGCTTTCAATAATGAAAGGGTTGATTCAAACCTTTTTAACCAGAAACAATTTTCCCATCAGATGTAGTTGTGCTACTACTCCAGAAAAAATCATTGAAACTTGTTCCTCAATCAGATTCTGAGCCTGGTGCCTATTTTTAAAGCTCATCAGAAGCTCCAAAGATCATCCAGATAAATTTTGAACCAGGAAATTTTTCAAAAATCAAGAAATATTTTTGGATATCACTTGATCCTGGTTGATCATACCCAGTATTATCCCCACCATAACTGATATAAAATTTCTTGTGATTGTCTGGATTCCCAAGGACAAGGGTTTGATTAACAATCTGTGGAAACGTTTGGGGATCAATGGGAAAATTTTCCTGAACATGGTGGTGGTGGATTTTAGTTTATAAGTTCAACCAAAAGGGCTGCCAAACCCAGCAATCTTGAAATCTTTTTCTTGAAACATTTTCTGGGTTTGGCAGCCCTGTTGGTTGAACTTATAAACAAAAATTTGTCACCACCATGTTCAGGAAAATTTTCCCATTGCTCCCCAAATGTTTCAACAGATTCTAAATCAACCCCTTGTCTTTGGGAATCTAGATAATCACAATAAATTTTATATCAGTTATAGTGGGGATCATCCACCAGGATGAAGTGATATCTGAAAGGATTTCTTGATTTTTGAAAAATTTCCTGATTCAAAATTTATGTGGATGATCTTTGGAGCTTCTGATGAGCTTTAAAAATAGGCACCCAGATCAGAATCTGATTGAGGAACCAGTTTCAATGATTGTTGCTGGAGTAGTAGCAAAAATACATCTTCTGGGAAAGTGGTTTCTGGTTAAAAAGGTTTGACTCAACCCTTTGATTATCAAAAGCTTGTGTGAGATTCTATGGGTTATGTTTATATATTCATTGATTTTATTACAATCATAAAATAAAAATTAGAGATAAAAGGATTATGAGGCTATATACACATTGGCAAGATTATGATAAGATGAACTCACAACAGGAACAATGTGACTATATAAAAAGGATGTTGTTTGATTTATAGGACATCACAAGTTTCAAGAACATCTTTTTTTTTTTACAAACCAGATGCATTAATAATGATGGGGTCTGAGAGATAGACAATTTTTGAAATGTTTGTCAGCTTTGATTTATTGATTCATTTGAATTTTTGATAGGATGATTTATGGTTTGGTGGATCATTGGATTCACCATGAAAAACAATTCTTCACCTTCCCGCTGGTGTAGCACCTGGAACTTGTTTTGGTTTGGTTTTGACTTGGGGAAAATTTGGCTTCTAACTTGAGTAGAAACCTGAGAAAAGTTGTTTGTACCAGTTCTTGAGTATTCCAATTAATTCTAGTCCATGAATGGAATAAATAAGATTTGGAACTATGTGGGATTCAATTTTATATAATGAAGAAATTTGTGTATACCATGAAGAAAATCATATTTCTTTTAAAGTGAGCTAGTGGTTTTCAACAAATTTTCCTAATAATTGAGGGTTCCATCACTTTAATTTTCAAAAAGAAAGTTGAAATTCTTTGGAAATAAGATATTTTCTTCATTCTTTGGGATATATACTTGTTTTTTTGGAAATTTTAATGCTTTGGTAAATTTTCAGTTAAATCATTCAATTCTTGATCTCATTTTTCCCTTCTTTTTTATGCATGTTTTTTCCTGTTAATAATAATATTGAAGTGATTTATTTGTATTTGATTGATTTAATTTTCCATGGGTTGACTTTAATTTTAATTCAGTGACATTTTTTTATTTCATTATTCATTTATTATTTATTATTTATTGATTATTGAGTTTTTTCAGCTTTTTTATTTTTGTATTTTTGTATTTTTGAATTTTTTTATTGCATTATTTTTTTAAAACTCCTTACCCTTAAATCAATATTTTGTTATTTTACATCCCTGTTATGTTCTGTACACACTGGCATTTTCTTGAAGACACAGGTGCTTCACAAAGTTTGTTTTTTGAAATTTCTGACACCACATTTTTGTTAATTTGATTCCAAAAAATTTACAAAAAATTGGAAGTATTTTAAGGACTTCAAAAACTGATTTAAAAATGAATAAAAAATGAAAAAATAAAAAAAAATCCAATGCATTTTTGTAACCATTCCTTTGCATTTTAAATGAAGTCTTTTTTGGGATTAAATTCTAAAAAAGTTTAATGATAAATTAAAGATCTTTGAACTTCATTTTTTGGCATTTTTTGGATGTATTCTTGAATAAAAAAACATTGGATCCAACATGAAACAAATTCAAAATAACACATCCTTTTTTTTTTTTTTTTTTTTGATATCAGGAATGAAAGTTCCTTTCTTGTCAGGTACTTAGAATATCATAAAAAGATTGAAAGAAAATGGATTTTTCATTTTAATCAAGGGTGTTGCCCCATAAAATATTTATCACCATGAAAATAACTGCAAATAAAATGGTTGGTCTACATTTTAAAATATTTTTTTTTGTCACATTCACATAAAAAAATAAAGAAATATCAAAGGAAAACATCATAAATTTTTGGACAAAAGTCCTTGAAGGGCTCTAGCATACAAACAGATTGGTATTGAAACTCTTTTTATAAAATTTTCTGTATTTTTTTCCTTGGAAATATCAAAAAAAAAAAAAGGATACAAAGAATTTGCAAGAATCCCCTGTACCTAGATAATTTTTTGAAACTGGCCAGGGGGTCTTAAAAAATAATCACCGTCATTCTAGGCTTATTTTTTTTCTCAATTTATGGTTAACTTATTTTGCTTTGATTTTTTTTGTGGTTTTAAAAAATGAAAGTTATTTTGTATTTTGAAGTTTTATCTTGGTTAAAAGTGAAAATGTTTTAGAATGTTGATTTTGCTTCCCAAACACTAGCTTATCTTCACTACAAACCCTGTTTGTGAAACACCATCAAATTTTCAACTTTTTGATACTCAGTGCACTGATGTGCACTCCCATATAGTAGGGAAGGACCAAGAATTTCAGCTGGCAGAACCCAAATGTGGTCCAGGATTCTTTTCAATTTTTTTTTTTGTGATTTTATTTATTTTTTGTTTCTTTTCAATTTTTGGTGATTTTGATTTTTTCTTTTTTTTTTTTGGTCTGGCACAGTGGACCACTTAGCCTTTTGTTTCCACTGTGTCAGATGGCATTGAGATTTTTTATTTGATTTTTTTGGGGGGTTTTTTTGAATATGTTGTTTGTTTAATTTTAATTTTAATTTTTTTTCTCTCCATCAACATGGTGGACAACATAGGCTAAGTTGTCCACCTCCCTTCAGGAATTCCCTGCATTCCTCCCTTACGGTGTAAGACTCCAAACGGTGCTAGGCTGTGGCAGTTCTGTGGAGGGGAAAGGTGCTGTTTAGGCTGCCCTCCTGAGTGTTACAAAAATATTTAAATGTAACCAAGATCAAAGTCCAGAACCTGGTAAACAAGGGACCAAAATGTAAGAGGATAAAGATGATAGTAGTTGGTAGATGGGGAAACAACACTATCTGAGGCAAGATGATGCCGGGGAAAACTTGAATAGAAGAAGTCAAGGATTGTTCAGAGTTCAACAAGGCAAGGCAATTGTAAGTGACAACGCCCACAAGCTAATAGCTCTGGTTGTCAGCAGAAGCTTAGGAAAGATCAACTCAATCCCAAACAACCTCCATTTTCTCAATGAACCTGCCCAAATCTCCGCAGTCAAGCGCTTGAAGGGTACCAGATAACTGTGGGTGGCTGCACAAGACAAAGCTAATTGTTTGAAGAAGCTCTAGAAGCAAAACAATAACTGATTCAAACAAGAATAACCCAACCTTTCTCAAGGGACTCAAGAGTAGCGTGGCAGAATTCAACTTCAAAAGAAATGAAGGGAGGTTTAACACTCCAGGTTTTAAGCTTAATAAAACCTCTTCAGTCAAACATGACTGGTTCCAGAAAGATAATCAAAGGATGATCAGGACCAGTATGGTCGGATAAAGGGATCAGGAGTGGTGTAACACACTCAAGAATTCAATCAGTTGAATTCTTCTTCATCCAGCAAGGCTATTGGTTGGTGATAAAGATCAAGGATCAGGATTTGAGTATGGAGGCTCAAGGATCAAGGGGAAACCATAGATATACCCAAATTTTAGTCTCAGATAAAGGGGAATGAGACCCCATGGATGATTTTTTTCAGGATAATTGTGATGATGATTCTCTCCTCAGATATGTTGCCATACAATACCCCCCCAAAAGGCAGGGGAGAGCCCCTCCTTATATGAGCAGGAGGCCCTGTTAGACTATGTACAAGTGATTCTACAAATAGAGCGGGGTTTTTTTTTTTGATTTCAGATGATCAGAAAAATTGATCATGCGGGCCAATGGGAATCCAGCCTCCCTGACTGGGGTGGGATCTTTCTCATCCCTTCACCTCTCTTGCATCCGTCCGTGGACGGGCGCGCGCAACAACACCGGAATCACCCACCCCTCACCCAAAGGCGGGAGGGGTGGGAAACAAAATGAACCAGACCGCCCGTGGATGTCTGCGGGCAGTCAACAATGCTTTTCCACCCCCACCCAAAGATGGAAGGGGGGTGTTTTTGGAAGGATCATGTGGGATTGGTGGGAGTATTGGAGACTGAGAAACTATGGAGGGGTGGGATGATGTTGCTGGATGGTAGGCTAAGGTTGTTCTGAGATCCTAGTCCTTTGACTGACTCTGGGGTTGGCACCATGAACTTTTCTTCAAACATATCCTGCCGTTCAGAGCATCTGAGAATTAGCCTCTTGTGATAGGATAGGCACGGAAGTCCTTGAGTGTCCATTGTATTAACCGCATGGAACAGTTGAGCAAGACAGTCAATCAATGGGTTTGCAAATAACCCTTGAGTGCAAGCAATAGGATTGGCTTGAAGATTTGAATGTAGGGGTAATATGAGCAAACAGCCATTGCTTTACAGATTGCACCTCTTCTGACCAAGTTATCCTTCTTATTCCTCACAAGACTGATGACATAGAGTAACTGACAATTGGGCTTGGGTTGAGATGAAGGATTTGAGGATGAGGAGGCATTGAGGGACGATCTGGAAGGGCCTTTCTTGGATTGAGTGGGCTTGTTGGATGGTGATGATGACAAGGAGGAGGAGGAGGAGGCTGATGATGATCATGATGGACAACCGGCGGGAGAATGGGATTGCCGGTTGATGGTCAATCTTGGAGTTGGTGGGTGAGGGGAGATCAGGCCAAGCGGGTCTTGGCCTGCCCGTTTGGACAAAAGGAAGGGGGAACAAAGAGAGAAGGGACCAAACGCAATGCCTAGGTGATGAGACCAAGAGAGACCTGTCCTAGACCACTGGGACAGAGGAATGTTTGGCAGGATGAGGAAATTGGAGGAGTGATACTGATAAAAAAAATTCCAATTTTTTTTTTTTTGATAAATTACACCTAAATAAAAGAATTGTAGAAAAAATTTTGAATTTTCCGCATCTGGTTCAGGGTGTCCAGGTTTGGTCACCACAATGGGAAGGGGGAGCCAGACATGGTTCATTCTTGCAATTAACAAATTTCACTTTGATGAAAAATTTTTCCCAAGCTGTTCATTTTTCTGGCCATGAGAGGATTAACAAAAATGAAAAAAAAAACCTCAAAAAAAATCTAAAAAAATCTAAAAAAAAAAAAAAAAAAAAAAAAAAAAGGATCTGAATGCCTGTGGGGAGGTGGACAACTTAGCCTAAGCTGTGCGCCATGTTAATGGCAAGAAGAAAAATAAAATAAAATTGAAAATTAAAAAACAACATATTCAAAAAAGAACCCCAAAAAATAAAAAAAATCACAAAAGCCACAAAAGAATCACAAAAACACCACCAAAAAAAAATCAAAAAAAATCCAAAAAAAATCCAGAAACACATTTGGCTTCTTTGAGCTGAAATTATGGGTCCTGCTCTACTATATGGGAGTGCACACCAGTTTTCTGAATATCAAAAATTTAATTTTTGATGGTGTTTCACAAACATGGTTTATAGGCAGGATGAGCTTGTGTTTGAGGAGCAACATCAACATTCTAACAGGATTTTTTTAAGTCTCCCACCAAAATCCAAAAATTCAAAAATTAAAATTAAAAATTAGAAAATTGAAAAAGTCAAAAATTTAAAAAAAAATTGAAAATTGAAAATAAAAATCAACAGCATTATTGCTCTCATGACCCTTAATCTTAAAGATGTGAGTATATTATTCCCCCATACACTTTTGGACACATGGGCATTTCCTTGGTCTGTGTGGGTTGCATATACTGTTTTTGTGAATTTAAAAAAGTTGGAGGGGGAATGCCACTGGACCACATTGGGTTCTGCCAGCTGAAATTTTTGGTCCTTCCCTACTATATAGGATTGCACACCAGTGCAGAAATTATCCGCAAATTGACTGTTTAATGATGCTTTGAAAACACATTTAGTAGTGAGGATGAGTTAGTGTTCAAGGAGCGACATCAAAATTCTAGAAAATTTTTCACTCTCACCAAAATAAATCTTAAAAATAAAAAAGAACTTTAATTGTTGTTAAACAAAAATGAAAATTAAAAGAAAAAGAAAAACAAAAGATAGTATTGAAAGGAATTTTAAGAAATACAACAAAAATCAAAGCAAAATAAGTCAAACATAAATTGAGAAAAAAAAAAGCATTAAATACTGGGAGTTATTTTTTGAGACCCCCTGGCCAGTTTCAAAAATTTATTTAGGTACTTGGGCTGCTTGCATGTTCTTTTTATTTATATTTTTTTTGGTATTTCAAAAAAAAAAAGACAGAAAAATTTATAAAAACAGTTTCAATACCATTCTGTTTGTATGATAGAGCCCTATAAGAATATTCACTGAAACACTAATTATATTTTACCTAAACATTTTTAGTTTTTTATTAAAATTTAACCAGAACATGATTTCAAAATTTAAACCACCCCATTTAACCCTTCTTTTGTTTGCACTTATTTTCATGGTGATGAATATTTTATAAGGTAAAATCCTTAATTAAAATGAAAAAATAATTTTTCTTTTTCAATCCTTTAATGATAGGGTGATGATAAATTCACTACCCCCAGTCGTGTGGGAGTTGTGTAGGGCCCTACACAACCCATTTCATGCATGGGGGCCCATACACAACTTCAAAGGGTTGTTCCAAACACAACCATTTAGACCCATGTAGGGGGGTTGCATTTGTTTGGAACTGCTCTATGAATAAAGAAAAATAAATATTTCAAAATTTGAAAAAAATCAAAAAAATGTGCCCAAAAAAAAAATTGAAAAATGGAAAAATGGAAAATAAAAAAAAATGAAAAATGAAAAAGATAAATAAAATACATCCCTCAAATAAAATACAATACAATTTGATGTTTGAATAAGATAAAATCAAATACAAAAATCAATATGATCTTTGAAGAAAGAGGGGGGGTGGCATGTCTGCCAATTACACCCCTCCATGTGAGGATGAGACTGGACCCAGGTTAGTACTGGGTCCTACCAATTTTTATTTGTTTATTTTAGTTTTTCATTCTTTTATTTCTTTTATTTATTTATTTTTTTGGCCTTTTTTTTTGGCCCACAAGGGTTGGTAGGTGTGTGGCATGCTACACAACTACATTTGAGCCATGTAAAACCCCACACAACTCAAATGTAGTCATGTGTGGTGCCACACAACAACAAACTGTTGTGTGGGGGCCAGACAACTCAATTGAGTTGTGTAAACA